>JACXSJ010002304.1:0-49277 GCA_014851325.1 Pentalonia nigronervosa | reverse complement strand
TTTTTTTTTTTTTTTTTTTTTTTCTTTCTCTCTTTATTTCAATGTAGTACCTCCACTGGGAGGCATCTACGTTCTGTTATATCTATCTTGCTATTTTATTCTACTATCAATTATTCTTATTGTTCTTTATGCAACAGATTGAATAAAACATTTATTATTATAAAAAAAAAAAAAAAAAATATTTCAACATTTTATATTAAATACATGAAATATTCAAACACTACATACAATGTTATTTAAAATGAAGTATATAGTGTCAGATTAATCAAATTTATGTTATCGGAACACTCGTCAATATCCAAGTTTAGAAATCCTAAACACGAAAACTATGATTAATTCCGTTTATAATATATTAGCATTGTAGTGCAGAACTAAAGTACCAGGTTACATATAGTACCGGAGTATAATAATATTAAACTGAAAAGCTATATAAATCAATTTGAAATTATATATAAATTTTAATTTAACAATATTTATTTGGCTAATGGAATTATAATTTGTATAATGTATATTAATTAATACAATTTTTGTCACTTGTTTTTTATAGTTTTATATAATGATATAAATTATAAAAAAATATGAAGAAATTGCACTAGGTTTGTGTTACAATTGTTTGGACTAGTGGACTAGTTAAAAGGTTGTGGAGGTTTTTTTATTAGATGGCCATCTCATAATCAGTAATTATTAATCTATTAACTTAAATTGTGATTATATTAATTTATCCGAAGTCGGTAAGACTGCATCGATAAATTTGCATTTTTAACCATTAATGGTAACAGGTTAGGATTTTGGATATAGGTATCTTATTATATACGATGCATTTTCAAGAAGAGGTATCTGTATACAATTTGAAAATCATTCATAGGTTATTATTAATCAAAATTATTATCAAAACATGTGTTAACATTTAATTTTAACTTGACTGCCTACTATGTAAACTACACAGACAGAAACAATGATTATTAAAATGTTTATTTGGTCTCAAATTATTTTATTATTTAAAAACTCGTTCGATATATAGTCTAGCATTTAATTATTTCTGAGTACACAAATCGTTACAAGTTAATACTTAATCTCTAATCCGTAGTTGACATAATTGATTCGATGGTGTACCAAAACTTCACGGATTTCGGTATACTGTCCGTTGCTATAATATGCCACTGCCACCGGTGTCCATGACAGAATCAGTAATTATAAGTTTATTAATTATAATCGTGATTACACATTATTTAAAGGCAGTAAGAACTAATTGGAGGTGTCTTGCACTGAAAAATCATTTTTAACCATTTATGATCGATTTGAACTTGAATAAACCGCTAATTGTATACGATAAATTTTTAAAAACGGAGTACCTATCTGTACAATTTGAAATTTATTCGTGGATATTTATTAATCAAAACGACTGTCAAAGTATATCATGTTATAATATAACTGCAACGATAATGGCTACTTTAAATAAAAGAATAATACGGTATTATATTATTAAAATATATAAATGTATCGTCATCAAATTATTAATTTGAATAAGGGTATTGCATGCTCTCGTGTTCTCCGCACAGTTATAACATTTAAAAAAAAAAGAAATCTTTTTCTGTACACTGCTCGTCTCAAATATTATTAACAATTTACTATTTCTGTACTATCCTATACGAGCAGTCAAGCATGATGGCGAGCAAGTCTGATAAGTTGACCACTACCTATCGTAAACGTCAATCGCTGTACGTGTAATCGATGCCATTGTGTTGACAATCAACCCCATCATTTTGGCATTCGGAATACCATGGACGCTACGCATATTGTTAAGACCAAGGCCGGAACTAGCTTCGGAGACGATGGTTACGTGGTTACTGGTTTCATCGATCAACAATAATTATGGACGTATTCGAAAAGACGATGTCGCCGTCTGCGTGTCCGCCGAAATACACTAATTTTTTCCGACTTCATCTGTTGATGAACTTTGATTAATAGGAAATAGTTTCCTCGATGAGACCGTTCACACGAATAACTTGCAATGCGCCACATTATTCGGCTGCAAATAGCTTCAGGGAAGGACGACTCGCCTTTGCCGCAGGTTTCTGCGACACAGAAGACGCCGCTAGGACGCCACGAAATGGTAAGGCGTGTGACGTCACGATAAAAAAACCACGTGTGTTTTGGACAAGAAAAGCCACGTGGGTTATGGACAAGAACCCGTAACCGCTTAACAAACTTTTTCCGAATGGTTTGTTGTTGTGGCTGCGGCACACGCCGCAGATAATAGTTAACATTATTAAATCTCCGACAGATTTTTTTTCGAGTGTATAAATTTAATTTATTGTTATGTTCATAGATACCTTTAATTTAATACATAACTATGTGTATCGTGTATCCAAAGGCACGATTGTAAATTTGTGTTTATTACTTCAAATTAAAATAAAAAATATACAAAAAATGTATGTTTTTTTTATTTATCTAAATAACAAGATACCTATAGTAATTAATTACTAAGTAATCCTATAAGATTTTATTAGATAATATATATATATATATATATCTAAGAGGTACAACTATAATTTTGTTGCATGCATATAAGTCACCATTCATAAATACCAAAGCTATGAACTAGGTTAAGAAAACATGCTTATTGTACGAAATTTAGTATTAGGTCTTAGCCAGTAAGTTTTAGTAGATGTAGCAATATAGAACTAGGTTTAACTGTAATATGGAAGAGATTGGAATGTATAAGAAAAGAGCCTATTCAGCGGTGATAACTCAATGCGATCACTGCTAAACAAATCACAATAAATAGTGTTCTATGTTAATTGTGTTTATTTATAAATATACTTTGGAAGCGATCGACATATACGACAATAAGTAATTCATTTATTTCACTATTTCCATAATAATTTAATATTAAGTATCAAAAACAGGGCAGTCACAAACTTAAATATTTACAATCGGGTCATAGCAAAAAATATAGGAAAGGGTGTACCATTATACGCCTGTACAGAGTGAGTCACTTTAATGAATGTATATTAAATTTAAATTCTATGATACACAATTATTATTATACCTATACGAATAACGATTCTAAGTAAAAACTATTTTATAACATTATTGCAATTATAATAATTTATTTTGGCATGAATAATACTGCAGTAGGTTGAATTAATTTTTGTCGAAAACATTTCATTTCCTAATGTTATTGTTGTTATAAAATATATTAATATACTTTATAAGTTTAAAGTGCCCACGAATAGTATTTTTAAATAATTAAAAACAAAATAATTAAAATTGTTGTTTTTCTTTCAATTATCTAATTTGTCTAAATTTAAATTATTTAAAAAGCCCGTGTTTATATATTTTTTAAATTTTTTAGTTACAATTTTAACTAGGTACGAGCGATAAGTTTTGTTTAAATTTTCAATCCTTAGATATAAAAATTGAACATTTTATACATTTTTAATTACAAAATATTATGAATATTTTCGATATTTTGATTAATTTCTTCCAGTTTAGAAATTAAAATGCTTTAAAGAAAATCATGCCTATGTATTTTTAACAATTTTAAACTGCTATTAAAATAATTTCTGTAGAACATTCTATTAAATTTTTAATTTTTTCAACAATAGTCACTAACAAATAACTAGTAAAAGCTACATAAATAAATAACTAAAAAATATTTTGAAAGTGTTATAGTGTATACCGTATAATGTATAGAAAAATACTAATGAAAACATTTGGTAAAATATCATACTTCTGCAGTTTTATTTTTTATTTTTTTTTCCAATACTTTTGAATAGTATATCTACTGAAAACTTTTTATTTTTAACCTTTCTCCCTCCCAAGTATCATTTAGATTTACTTTCCTACCGGAAAAGATGCTGATGAAGAAAATCATCGATTTCTTACTGCTTCAAAACATGATGACAAATACAATATTGTAATATTGTTCCAAACAACATAAATATTGCATCAGTGGTATTAATATTTGTATAAGGTTAATAGAAACTTGAAAATTCGATTTTTTTTCTTTTTTTTTTTTATTATTAGTATATTTAAACTTATTATTAAGACAATTGATATTTTTACCAACAACTCTCGAATAAGAAATAGTTTTATATTAAAATTAATGTTTCGTGTATTAGTTATATAATTAAATAATTTTTTTAATGCTATTTGTACTATATTGAAGAACTATTTTTTTTTTACAGTAGTACAATAATAATAATGTAAACAATTTTACATGTGCTATATTTTTATAAAATGATGAGAATAAAAGAATTAATATAGTGTTACGCACAAAATATGGGCAAATTACATTGAGAATTTTCTTACTGTGGAAAGGTTATAATTTATCAACTTATAATAATATAAATGTTTAATAAATTAAATTATATATTTCAGTAAAAAAAAAAACACGAATCAGACATAATTTTAAATTAAAACTTTTTTGTTCAGCACAAAAGAGTCCGATGAATGTGAAGTAGCTATATCATTGTTCATGAACAAAATTAAACATAAATATAAATCATAAAACAAACAAGTATGGTTTACCTATGTATTAGCTTTTTAATTGTTTTTGCTTTTTTTTAATTATTTTAATGAATAACATAATATAATGTATGATTATTTTTTTATTATTATATGCCAAAGGAGCCAACAAAATCAAAATTTAAATTTAACTTTACATACGTATTATTTTATATTTTTTTTTTTTTTTTTTTGAATAACTTTTTATTTAATCAATAATAAGTAATATAAT
Organism: Pentalonia nigronervosa; assembly: GCA_014851325.1. NCBI lineage: Eukaryota > Metazoa > Arthropoda > Insecta > Hemiptera > Aphididae > Pentalonia > Pentalonia nigronervosa. The sequence goes on along the minus strand of JACXSJ010002304.1, from coordinate 44,533 downwards.
ATTGGATGCATGTTGTTAAATTTCAATAACAAAGGATATGATTACACAGCATTGAGGATGCCAATCTAGATATAATAGAGTTGTAAAGTGTTATCAGAGACATAAATATGGGGATAGTTCCACTCGTCTTATTTTTTATCTATCTGATTATTTTGTATTGACAGTTTTTATCATATTTTATCAATTTAGTAAATGTATTATAATATCAATGCGTATAAAAAACACACTATTATAATATAAGTAAATATATTTTTTAACAGTCTATCACTGAGTAAAAAGATAAAATCAGTGTCAACACATGTAATTTACTTTGTTAGTTGTCATCGTTTACTATTATCTATATCGATTATATTATTAAAATATATACCTAATAAAAGATATTTATAACGATAATTATTCATATTATTATATTTATATTTGTTTGTAATAACTATTATGCAAATGCAAAATACTATAATTTTAAATATTATAATAATTGTTATTGATGTATTTAATACAAGATATTAAAATTACTTTTTAGCTTCAAGTAGCAATCTTTTACGTGATACTGAAAATTATATTCAGGTTAAAAAAATTTGGATACTCTGGAATGTCATAAACTCATAACCATATTACTTTTATCGTTTAGTTCCTGAAATTGTTTTAAACTAAAATGTAATTTCAGTTATCTCTTTAAACAATATGTATTAAGTTCAATTTGAAGATTTTGATTATTTAATGAAGTATTATATTATGTATAAACTATAAAAGCTGAGTTGCATTTATGGAAAACAAAACTTTCAAGGCTAGAAACTTTCCAAATACTGCAATATATGTCATTAAACTTTGCAGCTTTGATAACTTTTTTAGCACATACCAATTAGATATTAAAACCATTTTGTACACTTTCTGTGTCAACTTCTATTATAAATCTGAACAAAATTTCCTGTTAATAAAAGGTTGAAGATCTATTTAAGAAAATATCATGGGAGAAGTAGATATTTTTGTTCAAAATTAATAAGTAAAGAAATTAATAAATTATAATAATTTAATAGTAAATTAAGCTTAAAAGATACTTCTTAAATGGCTAGATAATTTTAGTATTATAAAAACTACTGTAAATTTTAAATAAAAATAATTGAACTATTTATGAAGTTTTTAAATTAAATTGTAAAAACAACTATGTAGTTGTAATTTGCAAATTTATGTAATAGAACCAAAGACCAAGATGAGAGCTAGTACACATAGATATTAATAACTTCAAATAAAATAATGAACAAGTCACCTAACAAAAATGCAAACTATAAAATTAGATAATTAATATAAATCCATAAACTGTTACAATTTTATCACGATTCCTTCTGTTTTTTTAGTTCTTTACTGTTTGCGGTGCTGTATATACTATATTATTATAAGTCTATGTTTATTTTGTATTATGTGTAAATATTAAATATTAATTTTTTAAATATTCGATTATGTTTTATAAATATGCTTTAGGTTCCATTTTGTTAAAATAATGCAAATGTATTTCAATTTGTATAGTGATAACTATTAAATAAAAATTAAAAATTAAAGAACCTAAATTTAAAAGCAAAGGTTTTTTTTATGTTACAAAAATAATTAGATAATTTTTTTATATTTTTTATATACGAATTTATATTTTGTAAAATAGTATAAACTTAATTTTGATATTTTTTCTTTTATAATTTATATTATTTAACCTAACTTTTAATCCAGAAAGTGCTCACATATGTTATTACCGTTGATCGACGTATTAATAAAACATTCATCAAAGTCCCTATTTCACCTTTAGAACCGCAGGCCGGTAGAATTATAGGTTAAATCTATTAAAGCATTTTAATATCATTTTTAAATAGGTTGATTATCCACAGTTGTCTATCAAAAAATTGATAGTTAATTAGTAGAAATATTATACGGTATGTTTGAATCGTTTAATTTTACATAAAAAATTACTTTTACTGATTATTCCACATTTCAAATATTTATTTTTTATTTTTAAAATTGTATCTCTTTTATAATCTGTATCTGAACGCAAGGCAAAATCAATATTATGTGATAGTAATACATATTTTCGCATTTTTAGATAACCAATTGGAAATTATACTTTAGTGTATCACATACAATATATTGGTATCCAATAAGTAAATTATTACTTTATAGTTATGTGTATTTTTTTTTTAAATTCATAAAGATAAACAATCTGTGATTTTTATTTGTTAAAATCATTTATTTCTAAATTTGAAAATGTCACATTATAATAAATATTGTATATTTGCATATTGCGTGTACATTATAACTTTAACTTCGCTATATTTGTTTTAAAATGTTTTATATTTTGTGTCATTGATTGTGTACTTAATGCTTGCTATTGTACACATCATACCATATTATGTACATGCATGAATCGTTTAGCCCTGCTTATTAGTATGGTTCTATTAACAGCTTATATTATATCAAGGTACTATTTAAGTAAGTTCCTAAATAAAAGTAAGATGGAATGAGTATGAAACGTAAGTTATTATATTATGTTTATAAAAAAAAATACTAAAAACTTAATTATTTTTATTTTTTTTTTTTTTTTTTATATGACCAACGAAGGCGAGTTAATTAGTTTAATGTAATTTAGTGTAAACTATTTAAAATATTCAGATAAATAACTAATACAATTTAATCGCATCACTCAAAAAAGCCATGATAATATTATAGTCAATAAACGCAGTTGTTTCAATTAAAAATATCTCTTCACTTCCGATCAACCATATGATTATAATTATTGCTTACAAGCAAACAGGTGTACATCATGCATCGGCATATTTGTCAATCGTTGGAACACATGATATAAATTATTCCTCACCTGGTTTACGATAGTATATGATTATTAGTAAATTGTTAGAATATAACAGCCATTAAAATACGCATCAATACTGCGTCGAGTTCGTCACCCGTTTTAGTTGTAGGTACATACATGCATTATTATTGAATTTATCGTTCAAACCGATTTTCCAAATTGTGTTATCGTCGATTCGTTGACTCTACGGGTTTCCCCTCTTTTTATTATTATATAATATGGAATTTCCACATTTTCGAAGCTCGTCCGGGACGTGCATCATTTATTTTCTGACGTGACTTTCCGTGCTCGGCCTTAGCTTCGTGTTGATGATGGTGGTGGGACGATGTCCTAACTGAATGTTCTCTATTCTTGTAAAATTATATTTTTCCATAGCACAAATCAGTTCAAATATAGTATTCACTAAGATAAAATTGTATTTTACAGAAATGAAAATTTGTATCTAAAGTGTAAATAACTCGAATAAGACTTAATAAATTTGTATTGTACAAAATATTATAGAAAAAATACGAATTGTTGACATCATATTTCTAGTGGTTATACATTGTACCATACATTAATGTACAATAAGTTACATATGTAAACCCCTATAAATCATTGTTAATTATTACTACTGGAAGCCACACTATAATATAAAATCATGTTACAATAATTATGATGATAATTTTTCGAATAATAATGTTTATCGTTTAACACACTCATATATTGTTATAAATATAAAATTAAACATTTAAAATTTTAAAAAAATAGTCAATAAACAAAGTTTACTATTCAGCATTCTATCTTGAGACAAATAATGAAATATAATATTATAAAATGTTTAAAAAACAAATTGCTGATTGATGTTTACTGGAAAACAAATTGTGTATCTCATTATTAAAACACTGATTGATTATATTTATAATGTATATTGCATATTCTTGTGCCCACTATTTATGTTTAGGGAACTACATATTTTTCTTCGTACTTCATTTTAAACCTTGTAAACATTGTTAATCAAATTGATTTTATACAAAAATATATAAACATACTCTTAAAATACTATAAATACTTTTTTTTTTATTCTCATCTATTTCTTCATTTAATATCACTACTGTAACTTACAGTAACTATATATATACTTAGAAATATCATCTAAAAGTATACGTATAATGTTTTATGTCAATTTAAATTCAATACTCCCATACTTGGTAAACGTAAAATATATAAAAACGAAATTTCAAGTATGTAAAATGCAATATAGACTATTCAAGATAGACATTTACATAACATGCATATGCTGTGGAAGTAAAGTTTTTCCATTACGTTTAATATTGGCAAAATTTATAAGCCAGTTCACTTATCAATATTGTTATCCCGTGTTTGATATTATGCATTTTATTCTTTAGAAAATGTTTTCCATTGCATTTAATAATATTATATAGTCATACAATTCGAGCAAGTATATAAGTATTCAATAGATTTTTTTAGCAAATCAACGCTTATTGTGACAACGTAACACAACAGTACAACACTAAGAAGACTGTACTTATTCGTTTTTATAGGCACCATATTGTATTTGGTGACAACAAATAAAATTATATCGTAGTAATTTAAACGAAATTTTAATTATTTGGAGACTTAATAGATATTTATTGATTAATGAAACTGTGTAAAAGGTTAATCAAATATTTTTTTACGGTACAATTTTTTATAATTTATTTATTACAGATTATAATATATTTTACATTATAATATATATTATTTTATCAAAAATAAAAATAATATATTATTATTTTTCTGATCGATAAATCCGTTAGATGTGCAAATGTTCAATATAATTTAAATAGTGATGAAGTTATTAAAATTTTTAGAATTTAAAATGTCTATATGCATAGGATAGAGATAGCTAATTATGTTAGTCATTTTTTTCATAACAAACATCTATACTTTGGTCAAATAAAAAATATTTTAATGTTTGGACCTAAAACCCAAAGAACATTTAAATTATTAAAAACAAAAATAAATTATATAATTATTGTATTGTATTAAGCACTTATTAGTGTGTTTAAAAACAAACACTTTACCTATCCATATTACACTATAAAAATACACATAGTTAAAAAAATATTATCAAATACAGTTAGGAATAAGATACAATAACAGATGGTGGACAAAATTAATCGGAAAAAATCTCCATCAACCTATGTATATCGCAATACATTTCGATTTTATGTTATTTTTGTAATCATTTCATATTTTGCATTTACTTGCTACCGGATTGTACCAACGTAGTACATGGTAATGACTATCAAAACCAATGGTACTAAAGATACACGATGTTCAAAACAATATCACAACATTTTATAGGGATATCCGTTTCAGGTTTTTTATTAGAGGCAAAGGCACATCGATATCTATTCTGCGAAGTAGGGCAGCAGTTAATTAGGTCCTCCAATTTAAAGTCGTAAGTTTGTGTAACTCAATCTTTAGCTAGTGTTTTTCATACCAAAAAAAATTTCCAACTAAGTGTTGAAAATTTTGTCGATCGTTTTTTTTTAGTTGGCCCAGGCTCTATTAATAGTATAATATACAGTAAAATTATATTTATATAGCTATTATATTTTCGAATCAACTCAAAAGAAAGCGATTAAACAGAAAGCTGACGGATCAACCTGTCCAGGCGGAATCGATGCTATTGGTGGATGCCGTAAAATATTATCTTAAAAGTTATTCACTACGACATAGTTATTATTTTCAGCGTAGTCATATTATATTCCAAGTGTATTATTATCATTTATTTATGAACCGTATAATGTATTAGCCGTTGATCGTGAAAACTGACAACTACTGAAGCGTTCAACTTACTTGTCCATAAAATTCAATCAACATTTCCATCACTGCAATACAATTTAAAAATAAAAAAGTCGGATATGGATAGGTATCGCATATTACCTACATAATATTATATTATAATCAAACTTCTGAATAACATTGCTAAAATGATATACGACTTGGGACGTCTGGCGTAACGGTTTTGTTATGCAAAGAAGCGTCGAGACCACTGGTATTGAAATGGTTGGAAAATGAGACATATTTAGTGTTAGGAAATATCTAGATAAAAATGATTTATTTTTTTAACTTATCTAGATAATTTTCAACTCAGTTATATTTATTTTCATCTCGATGAATACCTATCTAGATAATTTATTTTAATGGACAAAAAAAAAATTGAAAATTAAAAATATTGTTAATTATATTTACATTTTTCTGTATACCATTACTTATTACACGAAAAACAAACTTTGGTAACATTTATTATTAAACTACATATTTCAATAGTAAATGTTTATTATAAGTTTGAAGTTTCAATACATATATCCCTGTTACCCACCACCGTGCGACGACGATTTTCATTAATCCATTTCATATAATTATATATAAAGTATAAACAAATAATTATTAGTAATTTTTATTATTTGAACCGACAAAAATAAACCAACATACGTAGATAAACAAGTACAATTTATTCTATATAAATTCCTACATAATGGTAACAACTAACAATTTTATAATACCATATTCGAAGTTATTAATATTACTCCAACTATTCATAATTCACTGTTTTCAGTTAGGTTAGATCTGTACGACCACTGTCCTCAGTAGTCATTACTCCAATAATGCATTTATTTATTTAGTAAAACGATCCAAGTTTTACACCTAGGCGTAACAGGTTAAGTTATAAAACTTTTGATATTATTTTATGTTGTAGATAAAATATGGCATAAAGTATTATTATTTTAACAGCATTAATTATTACTTTATTTTTTCAAATATAAGCTTTTTTGTATTATTAAGTCAGAGAATGACTTTTTGTATATTCTAATTGAGTTTATTTAAAAAATGTATTATATTTTTTTTCAAATGTAAGCCTTTTTTGTTGTAGATATTAAGTCAGAAATTGATTTGTTATCTTCTAATGAAGTTTATTTTCAAATTGTTTTAAATTATGTATTATTTTATACCTAACACTTATACATTACCGAATATTCGTAGAATTAAACATGAAATTATTTGATATTTATCCAGATAAAAATGAATTAATTTTTATCTTTATCTAGATAAAATTTAATACAGTCATCTTTATCTTTATCTAGATAAATTATTAGTTATCTATTCTCAACATTGGGCGTATTCAACAATTCCTTGTAAACTTGATATAATAGGTTATTATTATATTTAAACGAAAAATGGTAAAAAAAAACCATACAGACACGGTACACGATTACGCGACGAGACACGAGTAATTAACATTTAAAAATAATTACGACGGGTTTAATATATTAACTCTAGATGTACTTTAATATGAATCAATGATATATTTATGTTTAATATATTGCTTTATTCTAAGCCGTTTCCGAGTAATAATAATCATGTTTACAAAAATAATATTCACTCTAAAGTCTAAATAATATAAATGTCCCATAATTAATTGAAACCCTTCAAATTTTAAAACGATAAGCCATTAAGAGGACACAACCAAGCATTTGATTTCCCTTCGTCTTACCAACGTATGTCATGGCAAATATTTGTTCCCCAAAAATCGATTGAAAAATGTTAGTTTTAATAATAAAATAATGAATTGACCTATCAAAGATAAAGGTAAAACCATTATCTGGGCTTAAGCGTTGGTATTTTTTCGATATTTTAATTTTAAGTTAGATATGAGCATTTTTTTTTTTAATTTATAATATTGTACATTTTATTCATATCTCGCTTAAAAATTAAAATATCTAATAAGCGAACGTTTAAGCACATAATACAAATGTTCTTACTTTTAAGTTTTATAATAAGTTATAATTTACTTTAAAATTAAAACTAACAACACACAATCGATACTAATTAACGCAAATTTGCTATGCGATTAGTTTGTAAGACGAAAACAACACATGCGTGATGGGTAGCATTCCCTTAACATTTATTACTTTGAATATTAAATTAAAAAAATAAACCACAAATTTGACGATCGAATTCGGAAAAAATACCTATATTTATTTAATTAAACTATTAAAAAAAAATGCTATAGATTATTAATTTTTATATTTTGTAGAATTATAATACTATAATAGAATATAACCGTACGCAACTCGTGGGTTAATAAATTAATTGTGTAAAAAATACTCATAATATTATTATGTACTGGTTGAATCAAAAAACAATTGAAATACTGAAATTAGGTAATTTAATGTTTTATCTTGATGTCTATTGATCTCGATAGTTACTATTCTTTTTTTATTCAATGCTATCATTTTACCCATAATATTGAAAAAAATAAAAAATTATAATATCATTTGACTTATTTGTGCATAAGTAAATATTATATAAATAAGTTGATTATGACAAAATTGGGTTTATCGACGTTTTATTATACTATGGACGGTGATATATGAATTAATATATTTTTATTATTAACAATGGGTGTAGTTATATTATTTACGTGTAGTGTATACATTTTCAGCATTTATGCATTACCAAAATTATTTTTGACTAATAAATCCGACTAGGATGAAAACCGTTAGATATTAAATTTCTTTTGATTATGATATAATAATGAATTATTTAAAAGTGTTATTAGGAAGTGAATACACTTCGTTTATAATGACATTGTATTTAAGCAAATAAAATTTCGGATCCGAATCCCAAAAGTAGGTAAGTGGGCATAGACGTGAATACGACAATATTATAATGTCACCAGAATCGTTACATAAAAGGCCTACAGTGAGTTAATCCATTTAACGTAGAACACTTATTATTTTAGAAAATACTAACGTTTTTGAAAATAGATCTTTTAAATCATTTTAAATCTCGTTACAAAACAAAATGTTTGTAAAATAAATCATTTTCAAAGCATATTTACACATTTTAATGCCAATATACATTTCTAATTTCATATTCTTAAGCAGAACATTATAATTCTAAGTATTTCGTTGTATAAAAATCAAATTTCGGTTAATCAGTCATGTGCAGGACATTGCACAATGCACATGTTTACATAAATAATTATTATTCAACTAAGTAGTGCGTTAATCAGCTATGTTGAAGTCTATACGGTTGTTGAGAAGATAGGTAGATACATTTAAAGCACGAAACTGCACGTCCCAAAGGTGTACTCAACTATAATGCAAGCATTGATTATCTCATAGCAACCAACATTAGTTTCCATACATTTCTACATTATCATCTCCGTCCATACAAAATTATAATATTAAAAACCTTCATTGTTTCACTCTGGAGTAAGTACATCAATTTCCAACGTCTTAATGGAAGAACATTCTGTGATACAACTCTTGAATATCAAAAACAAAAACAAATGTACCATTCCGTTATTTTTTGTAGATCTGAAACCTCAAGTTAATATCAAATATATTACTATGTTATGATATGACACATTTACTTAATATCAAAGTTACTATTGAGAAATCTCGTAAAAACCGTCATTCCCCTCCAACTGATGATCCTAAAACACACACAAAATCATTTCCAACACAAATTTAGATGAGTGAAATTTAACGAAGACCACCCCACTTGGAGAACTGTACAAAAAGGTCGTATCAACTCTGCAAAATATGTTCTCTGTGCCAGAGATTCCTGTATTCAAGTAGGTTTTCAAGCTCTGGGTTAATAACAAGCATTTCAGTGACCACGACCACGGTCGTAAATTAAAATATCCGGTAGTGGGTGTCTCAACCTCTCAACACTCCCACCACTCAGTCCAGACCATTTTATGCTTCCGTTACTTCTAACTCCGATATCATAAAAATTTCTAACAACAATGCTGCATAATATGATACATCTTCGTTATCCAAATTTCTGTCCGAGCTAACTTCTCTAACTAACTCCTTCCTCACTCTTCTTACAGCAGCTGTATTACAATATCATATAATTTCATAATGTATATCTCTACTTTTGACTACCCACATTTTAACGCGATCAGCTGCCTTTATTTTTATATAATCTCATTTTTAATTAGCTTTCATATAGCTATGTTCAGATATCACACACGAACTATTATTATTGTATTCTACATTATATTTCATTATTATGTCATATTTCATGTTTTTATTTATGTACTTATACATAGTACATACACTATAATTGTAGATTTATCATAATTTTATACTAGAAACAAATAAAAAAAAAAACAACTGAAGACCTCTTGTTACATCTTTGAAAAATAATTACACCTTTATCGACGCAATTAAATTTAACTTTGAAAAACAATATAATTATTTAAAGGCTCGCGGCGATGTTAGATACCGATTGTATGGCAACGTACATAAGTCGGCCCTATAAGGTATAATAACCAGTCTAGTATGGCGTGTCTATCTTCTAAAATCTACTTAGGTGCTCAACCTCTATATATTTTACGAACCCTAGCAATGACGTACGTGATATAGTATGACGTTATTTTGGACTAATTCAATAGATTAAGTCTTATTTTGTTCTGATATTAAGTTAATGTATTCTGAGGAGTAGTAATAATATTAATATGTTACCATTGGCGGAAACAGAATGTGTTATAACCTTTATATTCAGAACTAACAGTTCACATTGCATGAATATACCATCTAATAACATTTGAGTTTACTACAGAACAGATATTATAACCCAATAAATATATATATATTTTCAGAGCTCGAGACAACACACTCGGACGGTCGTAATCTGTTATGCCGTCGATTACAAGGAAATTCTATTGCGATGTTTGTTTTGTTTCACATTATCATCATTTTTTTTTTTGCATTCAACAGTTTTGAACAAAGTGATCGCTGCTTTCATCGGAGATTGAAATCGTTCGAAAACGGCTCCGAGAAAATGTGTAACACCTTACGGTTAGTCAATTAAAATAATATGTACTAATTTTTTTTGAATTACGACCCCGTCAAACTCGTTTTGCCGCCTCGCCTATCTAAACTGAATTGTTTGCTGCATTACATTAAAATATATATTATTATTACATTTCAACTTCTTATTTTTAAGATACTTTTAAGTATTATTTTAGTTATTTACATGATCTAATTCTAAACATCTGTTGACTAATTAGATTTGTCGAATGTTAACAAATCTATTAAATTTAATGACAGTCATTTCTCCTTTCTTGACGCGATTTCGTGCTTTTTTTTATTCGGCATAATGTACAGAATTACCCATTACTCTAGATACATGTTCCAAACGATTTTTCGTAATGAGAATGTATACAATTATACGTTAATATGTGTATTGTGTATTGTGCATATTATATGTACAATATGATGAGATATTTTTCTGCAACTTGTCGCGATGATTTTCGTATGTCATTTAAACAAAATCAAACCGCTTTCTTTCAAATATTGGTTTGTTTTATACACAAATTTAAAATGATATTAAAATATCAATCAATGTTAATAATCTCATGAAATATTAAACAAAATTATTCGATATTTTGTGAATAATAAAATATAAGCAATACATTATATTTAATTATATATTTTATTCGTTATAGGTAGTGAATTATATTTCTGCTGTTCCTAAAATATGGTTGATCGAATCTGCCATGCGAAATTATTACTACAGTTTTGTCTTGATGGCATTAAGACGTACTAACGGATTTTGGTGTTTATAATCGTATACTCCACGCCGTTAATAGCAAATCTATTGCTGCTGCAGCGCTCTGCGATAATAAATTGACGGTCTAACAGAGTGCAATCCAATTAAAATAAATAACGCATCAAACATTCCTGGTACAGAATCGCCATAAAACTTAAAGGACAAAAAAATATCGATTGAAGGGAGGTGGCTAAGAAAACGAACCTCCATAAATGTTATGCGTATGTATAATGTCGTACATCGAACAGACGGGCTGTATCGTCGATCAGCCAAACTGATCGACACTCTGTACCCTAAGCGTAAGATCCTTTTATGGGCTCTTCTGATTCCTGTGGGTTCAGGATGGTCCTGCACGGAGTTTACTTTTTACCAGTGTTGCAGTGATTTTAAGATAGAAAGTTCGTCATTTTCCCGCGACCTGTACGCAATTTGAACTCTTTTTCTGCGGCGGACTGCAGTATTATAAAACAACCAATATTATGATAGGTACCTAACATGAGTACGTGAACACAGTGAACTCCACTGAACCTTATATCGTTGTCACGTTCACTCCTCTACGGAATGGATAATCCATTTCTGTAGTCAAGAATTAATAAATATCTACTTAGCAATAAATGGTAATCCCAGATTAGTACCCATCTATTTTATATGCATGAAAAATTATAGCAACGGATATTGAATTTTAAATTATCATAAAAAAATTTGTATAAAATCACTTTCAATAATTTCCACTTCCATCATACCTATATTATTATACACATAATAATATGCTCTATTTTAATTGTTTTAATTACAGGCATATTAAAACATACGTTTAAGATTGACATGTGTCATATCATATAATGTCCATACCTAATAATAAGTGACTTATGTAATCTAAACTTACGTGGAATTTTTATATACGCTCTAAATACTTCAGTAGGTTATATATATAGATATATCCTATGACACATCTATTAAGCAACAATATTATAATTTATATTATATTGTTATGCGTGTATTATACGTACGTATCTATAAAAGAAAAAAAGATTTAGGATCGAAATTTAATGTTTTCATTTTTATAAGGAAAAACAAAATGTATTCAACTGATACAATTTATGATTGTTTTTAATTTTAAATTTATTTGGAAACATTGCTATGTAATATTGAACGTATAATAAATTATTTTAATAGAGGAAAATCCATTTATAAATCAGTATATAATAGATTTATTCTCGAATGATACTATTAAATTGATTTTTTCAATAATTACAAACTTATGCTGTAAATCATTAAATTGATTTAAATAATTGTTTAGTTTAAATCGCAATAGGTATGTATCTTTTATCATATAATGTTGTTTAGCTAAATGACTTAATATGTTTTTTTACAAAAGTAGTTGCATGTTATACATTCTTAATCATTTATCCAGTTTGCAATTTCGCATACCTTTTTATATAAAGCTTGATATCAGTTTATCAAATTTTAACTTATGTTATTTTTACTGTACATTCTTATGTATACAATATCTGTACATAAAATCAACTACATGTATATTATAACAGTTTACATAGCTTGAAAAATCATTAAATAAAAAAATTAAATGTATGAATAATTTTAAAACATGTTCAAACAGAAACAAAATTATAATCAGTAAACTATTTTTACTTCAGTTTATTTTACTAAAAATTATATTCAATAAAATATGCAAACTAGCTAGTATCTGATATATACATTATAGGGAGTTGGTACACTTTAATATTATTACAGCAACAGCTGAGAGCATACGAAAGGTCACAAAGCAATTGATTTCATGTAAATCAGTTTAAATCTCTAAAAAATTTAAATAATCTAAAAGTGTAGAACTTATATTTTACTTGAGTCTGGAAATTTTCCCTCGCATATATGGAGTAGCTTCAATTTCACTAAATTTAAATTTATAAACAGTGACCCTTAGTTATACACATGGCTAGGATTTGTATGCTAATAAAAACAATGAAATATGCGACTTAATTTACTAAATATATAACTTACTCATTTATACAAAGATATAAATTATATAATATAGCTAATTATTTTGTAACCAATTTTGTTTTGTTTTAATAATATAATTGATAAATACGTAGGTATACATATTTAAATATTTTGAGTGACTTGCATTACAATAAAATATATTTTTCACGTTCTGATATTATCAATACATTTTGCGTCAAAAAATAAAAACATTAAACTACCATTATTGTCATTTCTTTTTGTTATTTTTCATTCCAAATGTTACAGTTTTGTTTTATTAATTATTCGAATTACTATATGTTACACTTTTACGTACGCGAACTCATTTTATGCATAAACGTTATAATCGCCATACAGTGGTTTCATTCACTGTCCTAAAATTAGTCAAAACCTAACCTTCATCGAGGGAATCTCAAAACGTCAGCATGATTATTTCAACTTTGAATATAGAGTTATGTATACGTTTTTGACATGCGTAAATTTGGCCTCAAATTGTTCTAATTAAGTTCCAAAATATTTGTGAATATTTCAGGTAAATAAAATAAAGTAAGGGGCTGCGTAAAATAGCCCCTCCCTTGCAAAAAAACTTATTTTCTAAGAAACGTATGGAACAATGTGGATATAATTATTATTAATAATATAATACAAGAACCTACTTTATAGTTTAATACATTTATATAAAAAATCATATAAAAATCTTAAAATACAATTTAAAATTCAAATTTTGAATTCAAAAAAATTCTAAAATGCAAAATAAAAACTACTTATTCTGATTGAAAAATACGTGAAACGTATATGTTATAAAACGAAAATCACGTGTCTTTGTAAAACAATGCAGTCTATCGAAATCCCAGACTTTGTTATTACAATATATTATTTAGTTTAAAATACTTACAGCAAATTATTATATGAAAAAAGATGTTATTCTTGATTTCATGATAATATGAAGCATTTTAATAAATAAGAAACTACTCGTTCAAATTTTGAACTAGGTTGGTACATCAATATATTTTCAAAAAAAAAATATCTTCTAAATAATTTACAGTAAAAAAAGCTTAAAAGTTAAAATGAACACGTAATAATAATTATTTATCACATTTTCAGTCGGAGGTAGGTATATGTATTATTTGATAGAGAAAAATTATGTATTTAGAACATCGGCTTAGCGGCGGCAGCGGCTGTATCGGCGAGAAGATAAATATAATATCATAGCATAATTATAATATTATTATGTTTCAAATATTTCAATAGCTGTGACGTTGTGAGGTGGGTAGTCGATCGAACGACATATTTCGTAATAATAAATGATAAAATAATAATAAAAAAAGTTCACCTATCGACACCTATAGTGTGCGCAAATGGGTTCGGTTGCTGCGGCGACGGACGGTATAAAATTATTATAATTATTATCATTACCTATTATAATATTATATATTAATGAAATACTCGAGATGAACCTTGAAATAATTAACCGGTACCAAGATTTCGGTCGTTACCATATTAGCGAATGGACGTGTTCGCGAGAATCGATCGTTCATTTTAATTACTGCGGCAGGACTATGATTATAATATTATTATTATGATCAACGAGAATATTATTACAATATTATGCAGTGAAAATATGTGGACGCGACTTACGGTAGATCCGAACGACACGTCGATTACGATTTTATGTAGGCTGGTGCGGTATATAGAAATATTGATAAGTACACTGTATTTTATTTTATTTTTTCTCGAAGTCCCTTATTTTTTGTTCCAAACTTATACTCGAAACGAACGTGAGATAATATTATCATATATACGTTTCATAATAATAATATAAGTGGATCGTCAGATATACACATACATTGTATACGTTATATTTTAGGTACTCGTGTATTAAATCTGATTAAGTAACAACAAACCTTACAAACCACCAAGGAAGATTTATTATTCTGTAAAAGAAAAATTCCCGACGTATTTTTTAGTGTACGACTCCCATCTTACAACAAATGCTCTGACGGTTATAATACATATACTGCGTTGTCATAACACTAATCAAAACGTTTTTTTTTATTATTATTATTATTATTATTATTATTATTATTCAGTTTTGAAATTCAATAAACTCGCTCAATTAATCCTCTCTTCAATGAAATTAATTTCACGATTCGTTCAAAATTAAATACTTTGCCATAAAAAAAAAAAATAATAATAAAACCGTCTTTTGTGAGAGCAGAGTCTCGTTCTTCTAAAATATATTTTATATTTATGTACAAATATATACTAAAAATATTTAATGGAAAATTTCTAAGGTTATACAATATTACAAAAACAAAAAAAAAACGTTTTTGTTAATAAAAGTCGGTTCTGAATATAATAATTTATTTTTTTTAATAAGAAAATAATATATTATACTTAGTTTTATTCATTGATCATATTACAATAATTTTAATTTTAAATTAATTGCCGAACACATATTTGTCGAAATTGAAGGTTTATAGAAAATATTTGCTTTAAATAGCTATAAGTACTCACTCACTAAATGTACTTATGTAACCACACTTTGGTGCTTACTAAATACATACAATACGCATAATATAAGTACTAAATATGTACAACGTTAAAATAAAAAAATTCAAAAAAAACTTTAACCAATCAATTTGTAGTAGGTATCATAATATTTTATAAAAAACGTTGTAATTAAAATAAATGTTAACTGTATTTCTTCAGATTTATGTACGATGCGATGGTATTGTTTTAAAGCATAGGTAATATATTTTAACCGACAAAATTAGGTAAGTACGTAGGATGTTAGGTATAACAGTCATTACATACGATATTATGTACTATATTATCTTAAAATATAAAACCATACACGAGTACATTTTTAAATTGCACAACTTATATAGGTGGGTACATTATTGTGTATCTACGTTTCTTAGTTGGATAACAGAAAGATTTTATAACGACCAACTGTTACGCTATTAATGTCGAAGAAAATGTTTTGATAATTGGTTTCGAGCAGAGCAAAATCCATTTCCTAATCTACGAGAAGGTAAATAATTAATGGTATTACGCTACATCGTGTATATAAATTAATTAACACGCGCATCGGCAACCAGGAGAGAGTTCGCGTCAGACAGACTGGGATTTTCCCTCTATTCTTTAGGGATCGCGAATTTTTATTCCGAATTATTACCCGTCACTCGAACTTTACAAGCACTCAGCGAGCTTCAAAGATTTATTTCGTTACGATCGCGCATACAAATGTTTTGTACAATGGGCGCTCGTGTTTATTTACACCGCAATGCAATATTACATTGATAATCCATATTCTCAGTTTATTATTATTATACCTAGTGAATAATGTATAATATTATAAATTTTCCGTAGAAACGTGCCCAGTGAAATAGGTATATTTTAATTGCGTGGTTCACAAAAATATTGGTGGGTGTCTTATGATTGGAAAATGTAATTTGAACAATTTTTAAAGGTTAATGATTAAATTATAAATATAATGTTTAGCCGTACACGTGTACTCTGCATAAGTCGAACAGTAACAGACAATTGTACCTTAAGCTAAAGTGTGGTAAAGAATTTAATAGATATATTGGGTTTATTAATTCTTTCACCGATAACATTATTATAATAGTAGGTTATTACGAAAATAGTTGATACTTATTGCTTGAATTTTTGCTTCCGTGATTTACTGTATAATATACCAATAAATTAAAAACCCATTTTTTAACCATTTACAGCTTAAGAATTCACTTACTGGAGGCCAGTGAACATTTTTTTAGGGTGAGTAGTGTAACTTGGTTTGAAAATAATAAATGTGATTCAAGAGAAAAAAATTTCAAGCCACCACTGGATGTGCCTAATGTGTGGTTTCGACCAGGATGGGCGGTATACATCAAATTTGGGCACTGAAAATACAAAATACAAATCTTGATAACATGCATATACCTATACAGTAAATAGTAACATTAATCGCGGATCTCGAAAACATTGTTCCTTTTTAAAAACATAAGTTTTTCAAAAATGCTATCACTCATTCTAGCTCTGCTTGGGCATTGAATCGTTTCTATATATGAAAATAACCTTTATTATGTAGGTAACGATGTCGAACTTCACATATGAACAACTATCGAATTTCAGGGTAGTTTAATTTCAAGACTTGACAAAATTCAACATGAACACTTTACCAATATTTCATTTACATTTTGACTCGATGAAATGCGTTTCAATTAGTTGAAATACTGCCCATCCCATATGTCGAAATTTGTGTTTAATCGATTGAAAAATTATTTTCATCGTCCAAGGTAATTATTCTCGACGATAGCAGTGTGAGTCATAATCCACATGGATTTCTTCTTTGTTTAAAACGAAATAAATAAAAAAAAGTTGATTAAATCATTATTGCTAATTTATTAAATCATTATAATAATATATCGTACGATAAAATTAATAATTATTCCGGTGGAATGCGTAATACGCTGGATTCCTATATAATACAACTAAATATGTAGAAAAACGATCGATAATATGTGCAAAAACAGCGCTTCGGTACGAAATGTTAATGGTTTTTTTTTTTTCACACGTGTAAGTATTCCAATCACCTGAGGCTAATTGGATGCGTGCCTACAGTAACGATTTCAATTTACATATTACGAGTGTGTATACGTCCTCTGCACCGAGTAGGATTAGGACAAGAGAAACGCGATCGGAACAGGGTTCGTTTTCCTAAACGGCAATATACATATTATTTGACAGCGTTACGGCCTGTACTACACACGCTAAGTGAATATAAATAAATTCACTCCGAGAGAAGGGAAAAGTCGGATTAACCGAGACGCGTGCGGCGAACTTTTTGGAACTCGAAATCCTGAAATCGCCGCTACCGTTATAATATTATCGTCTAAATCATTTTCGAGAATACTGAACTCCCTATAATCCGGAAACTGTGTACGCATGGTTTTGTGATGACGACGACACGAAAAACGCATTTGATACGTGCTCAAACTTTTCTCGCTTTTTCCTTTTGGAAAATGATTGTCGTTTCTCGAGAGGTCTTTCTCGGCGTTGCTGCAGTTTTCGAGTAGTCCGACGCGTCCGGAAAACAATTAAACATTTGAAGCACAAAAATACTCGTGGGTTGATAAAATGTCAAAACGTGAACTCCTTCTCGTGTGAACGACCCTGGCACACATATTATATATTATATTGTAACGTGTTCGTTACGCCTGTAGTATAATAAATTCCGAATCTTGAACCTTATAGTGCAGAGGAAATCACAAATCAAACGACTGCTGCAGAAAACGGAAATATAGTAGTACTTATTGCAATGCGACGACGACGGCGAGGCATAATATAGAAATGCCCGCGTGCTAAATAATAATAATACTAATATAATATATTATGATAAATACGTAACGCGAATTAACTGCAAAACCAGTGATAGATATATTATTATTATTATCATCATCATAGTGATGCAACGGCAATATATTATAATGTCATACACTTCAAGTACAAAGCAACTCACATTGGTAACCGACTTTGTATTTTTTTTTCCGGTAATTATACTACCAGTCCACATCATTGAACTCAACTCCATACACGGTTGAAGTGCGCTTAATATTATTCTATTCGGATATTTATCAAATACGATATCCAGACACTCCCAAAATATGACGTGAGGCACAAGGATTTTTCAGAAAAATATTCCTGCCGTTTGATGTTTACGCATTATCACTTTTAGATTTGCAGAGCAATGTACCATCTATTGGTTTTACATTAATTTATTGTTTGAATTTTTTTTTTTTTTTGACAGTGTCGCCTTTAGAAGGAATGCTAGGATATTTTAAGTTTGTCGGTGATCTCTGGTAGTAGATCGAGTTGGTTTTTAAGGAAGACATGGGGATCAAATCTCAAAAAATCTCAATATATTTCAGACGAAAAAATATTAGGGGAAAATAGGAATTTTTATTCAAAACCGACTTTTGACAAATTTGATTTTATTTTATTTATTTTTTTTTTGTTTAAATTCAAAAATAAATATCAATAAAGATTTTTTTAATTTCCCCAATTATTTATATTTAATAGACATGATTTAATTTTCAATATATTTTTTTTCTTTTTGTGACATTTATTAATATATGAAATTTTCTCTTTTTTAAATATTTTTTTAAATTTATGTTTGATAAAATGTTTGTTTCTGAGTAAATAAATGTTAAATTTATAACAAGATTTCTTAATATGTCAATTAAAACCAATCAATAAAATATCTTGAAAATACTAAGTCTCATTTTTTTTTTTTTTTTCATAAACGTGTTAAATTTAAGTGCTTACTAAATTCATTAAAATCACAGACATGTATATATTACTTTATAGGTAGGAATTCATAAAATATTTAATATTTACACCTAAGGCTTTGAAATTTAAAAAAAGCGTATCGTAAACCGTAAATTAACACAAATTATTTTAAGAACGATAAGTTTAAATTTTTACGATATTAAATATTCAAACGAGTAATAATAATTATATATCCATTAGCAATTTTTGTAATTTTATTATTATTAAAAAAATATTAATCATAAAAATTTTAAAAATTCCACTGTTCCTTAAAATATTATTTTTTGTACACAATAAAATGTTCAAAATATTTATACTAATTTAAAGATATTTATAGGTATTTACAATTTTAGATTATACATTTTTTAAGTGTTAATTAAAATATTTAGGTTGGTCAAATACCTTGAAAATATAATACAAAATCCCATATAAGTTTTTTTGATAGCAATTTAAAAATAGGTACTAAAAATACAATCACATTTTTTATAGGTATTTTAAGTTTAAATTTTACGGAACATTATTTAAATTTATTTTGTTGTAATTCAAAAAATATTATTCATACTTCATAACATATACTTAAAACTTGTTGCCACTTTGTATATTTTTATTCACTTTACACAG
The DNA here is from genome assembly GCA_014851325.1 of Pentalonia nigronervosa. Taxonomy (NCBI): domain Eukaryota; kingdom Metazoa; phylum Arthropoda; class Insecta; order Hemiptera; family Aphididae; genus Pentalonia; species Pentalonia nigronervosa. Next base: position 24,108 of record JACXSJ010002304.1, on the reverse strand, counting down.
TGACATTTTAAAAATATTTAGCTTAATTAAAAGCTATTTAAACAATTATACCACGAACTCATTGACATCGTTCTATGACATGGTATCAAAAATTAGTTAAACCTATCATTTTACTGTAAGCAGAAAAAAGTATATTCATTTATAATTATAAATTCGTATCATAAAATATTCTTAGGAGAATAAGGCGATTCTGCTCAGAATCGTTTTCCCCGTGCTACGATGGTTTATCATTGAATTCATATTTAACACATCCATTACAGTGATCTACTCAATGAGTAACGATAAAGTATACTCTATACTTTCTATACAACGGAGCGAGTTTCATGATTTGCTATTTAACTAATAAATCATCGTATTTTTATTTTATTTTAAATTTATTATCATAATTATGTTTTGTTCGCAAAATATCCAGAGCAAAGTTGTGCTGATAAAATAACAAAGATGATTCGTCCAAAACCGAACGAGATGATAATAATCAATACCTACATCATATTACATAATAAATTTATAATAATATTTAATTCATTAATAACTTTAACAACGTTTACAGTTTTTCGTGAATCGAGTTTAGAGGCAGTGGAGGAATAAAAAAATCCGTTAAAATAAAAGTGTACTTACACATTACAATATACCTACATCATAATATTATAAATTCTACATTTTCCCGCGGGAAGAGACAAAACGATTCTTCCGGAATAAAGCATGTTGTAGTTTTTATTCTAACCTATACTATTATATTATTATTATTATACATGTATCGTAACAAAAGAAAATGTTTAACGCTCGCCGATTGTACTAAATTATCGTTATTGCTGCATTTTATTTTAAATTACACTATATCCGCGTATTATTTTAATAATAATGTGCAACGTATTTTTAATATGTAACACCTACATGCATATTATACGTTTTTATGGAATACTTAAAGACGATCGGTAAAATAAAAATGTATAATATATCAGAGGAGCACGGAATGTTTAATAATGCAGATAATAATATTATTATATGATTATTAAATGCCTCCAAGTCTTTATCGGACGCAATGCGTTTTCGAAAGCAAATAGAATAATGCACCTATGGGCGTGTTGTTCTCTGTCGTCGATATGTTACGATACGAAAATCGAACGATAGATGCATATAAATTCGTTTAAAATACGCGTATTATTATAAGCATACATTAATATATCACGATCATGTAGGTAATACGAATAATAATAATAATAATTATGGTCACCATACTTACTATTACTTTGATAGGACGTACTTGTTTTCAGTATTTTATGTGTGCTCTAAATGATTTTAATAATTGGTACACTTATAATAATAATTAGGGACAGAATTTATATGCAATAAAAAATGGCAAAATAAGCATTTGATTTATTAAAAATATGAAGCAAAGAAATGTGAACAAATATGACATAAAATACAAAAACTTAGTTTTTGAATTCTAAAATAAAAAAAGACATTATTATAAATTATTAATGTTATTTACAAGAAATAGATACACGAAATAATGAAATGGTGATTTTTTTTCAAAAATAAAAGACCTTATCTCAGATCTTATAGTATATGTTTTTATACTTTCTAAAACTACATTCAACATCGCATGACATAATTTTTGCGTTTTTGAATTTTTCGATTTCCCCAAGAGTTAGATCATAATGAAAATCTTCATCCAGATTACTTCCATTTTTAAATGTTACATAGGTACCTAATATACTTATATAAATACTTAGGTGTTCTTTTTTGGATTTATAATATTTTTTTTTTTTTTACCAACTACCGCGGCCAAAATATATCATAAAACATGCATTTTAGATATTTATTGTTAAAATATGCAATAATATGCAAAGATATGCAAAATAAAATAACCACCATTTGCTTCATCGTGACGTAATTTGTGAACATTTCAAACAAAATCAGTAATCGGAAGTTACAAAAAAAATATGCCAATGCATATAAATCCTAGCCCTAATAATACTAATAATACAATATGACGTGTAGGGTATAGATACCTGCCTACAATCTCACAGAAGTGTGCAGAAGACGCCATACCCGGAAATGTTGACTCTGTCTAATAAACTAACAGCAACTTTGCGCTCAAAAGAACCAATTTTGTGTTGTCAGCCTAAATCTTAGAACGAATTAGCATATTATTATCAAATAATTTATGTAAATAATTAATGAAAACATTAGATATCTATGTCTGATTTTGTGTTAATTTTGGACGATATTTTAATCGATTATTAAATTCCTATATTTTACATGCTCGTAATTCATTAGAAATTAAAATATTGTAAAAATCCGATGTATACAAACAAAGATAATGCTTTTGTATTTAAGTTTGATATTAGTCAACCCACATTTATACTAAACACAGACTAAGATTGATCTAAAATTTATCTTAGTCTGTGATAATATTAAATATAATAACACAAAATGATGTCTGATAAACGCAAAATTTACTACATAAGACAGTGACAAAACTATGCGTACATGAACTCGACCCACTTAATATAGGTTCCAACCCAATAATTAGAAAATTAAAGCAAATCAAATTTTTTTTTTTTTTGGTCAAATATTTTTTATTATTCTTCCAGTCCATTTTCCACACAACTATACTCAATATGATTAACTACGATTTTTCGAAAGTTATCATTTTTACATTTTTTATTTTTATACTAATTCATAATCTCAACCACCTGTTTCATGTTTGTATAACTAATGAATAATAATGAAATGTTTGTTGCATGCAGACATCGATTTAAATGTAAAGATTTCCCACGTACCTATCATCAGTGGTATAAAAATAAAATAATTACAATTTTTTTTTTTTTTTTTTAATAGTATTTTAAAATACCAGAAATTATAATTTATTTTAAATTGTATTTTATACTTTCATCAATAAATTAAATACTCATGTAAAAATGAATTTTTAAATTAAGTTAAATCCTGTTATACATACGGGCGTACCGTATTCTCAAGCCGTACATTATTTCTTACGAAAAGCCATGTCGAATGACTGAGCATTTTGTGTTATTAAAGTGCACTCGATTATAAAATGTAGTTTGATGTTTAAAACACGTGTAATATTAAATACGCGACAGTTTGTAAGGTCTACTTAAAACATATCTTAAAATACCTAGGTTTATAATAATGCCATGTCGAAATACTTAAAAAGTAAGTGACGGGGCAAAATAGTTTTACGCGTTTGAATATAATATTTTACACGCTCTTTACTTTTTATTTATAACACTTTAGGTATATTAGTATCTTTGGTATTTTTCAATGTGGGTAGGGAGTGTTTTATTTCCTTTTTCTCTGGTATGATAACTGACATTTTCCGAATTACCGACACTTGAGTATACTATAATTCGGTATGCTAAACATTTTACAACAATAACGGTATACACCGTAAACTGCGTCAGCCCTAACCAACAACGGTTCGTTCTGGTATAAAACAAAAACAAAATTGTTTTGATATTTTACAGCCATGGTCAACGTTTTTCGTTCAATTTATTTTATACAGTATATAAATCAAATGACAATTACTATATATTATACATAGTCGAATGGCAAAACGGAGACTTCGAACGTAATAAATATTTCCCAGCATAACAACTATATATATACATATATACCATTATATAAAATATGACATAATAAATCCGCAATAATAATAATTGTGAACATTTATGAGTATAATAACATATACGATATTTTATACTCCTACTTGAGTATTTTTTTATCCTGATTATTGCAATCTTAAGAAAAAATTTAATTTATTTACATTCTTCGAAATTTATGAGTTTCTGAGTAATAAATGCACATTACTTCGTTTTGACGTCTTTAAACTGATAAATTTAAATGGAATTTATTTCTTTAGCTTAAATTTATAATGATTTTGCTTTAAAAAACTATTATATTTTTTTTTTCATCAATCTTCGTATTATTTAAGAAAACCGTAACGTTGTTACCAGAACTCATTTGACATATTCTGTTAGATTTGTAATCATTTTCCAATAGGTATGTAGATTGCAAATAATACGTTAAACTTTAAAATTCAAGAAAGAAAATGTTTTCCAAGAGTATAAAGTTTTAAACTCGGTACTAATATTTTAGAATAATGGTTTAGGTACTGGGAAAATGTATAGTTGTTATATATAAATAAATATTTATATAAGAAACGTATATATATATAGGTCCAGGTGCACCACCCTTACAAAAGTTTACAGTCACTTAATGACAGGGATGGATTGATCCCTTTCGAGAAGCTTTTATGAAAAACTTTCATAAAGCTTTATAATTTTACTGTGATATATTCTATGCATAGTACAGTATAAACATAAATATTATAAAGTACAAGAATAATATCTAATTTCTATATAATGATCAATACGAAAACAACTATGTGCTCTTGATATGCTCATAAGTAAAACATAATAAGATACTTATAAAACAAAAAAAACGACATATTGAATGTTTAGAATTTTTAAAAACCACATAATGTTTGATTGATATTACTTTATGTTTATGTTGCTAATCATAATAAAATATCGATAATTTCAGGTCTAAAATTTAAATGGCATCTTTTATCTAGAAAATAGTTATTCTTAAACTATTGGCATTGAAAATTTTTTAGTATACATTATCATCAAATTTAGACTACAGAGTATAAACGTACATACATACGTATTGTTGTTGCGTGCAATTATTGTAGTTTACTTTAATCGTATTTTCGATGTTTTTTGCGTACAATTGTTTTTTATAAGAATTAAACAACCGCTAATTTCTCTCGATATAAAAAGCGTTTAATTTAAAAACATCAGTTACATAATATTACTATTCAACGATGTCAGCTAGCGTTGTGTTGTTGTAAGTCGTGAAAATAATGGACGATATATTTTCCGTGGTAACTAATCAGTAATCTTGTGTAGGTACATATCTTACTACGGCATTGAGGTCGTATCACTTGTAACTTGTAGTTGTATATAATTGGTTTAACAAAATAAAATTGAGCCCACCCCATTTCTGGTAACTCATTATTATTTCTTTCAATAAATTATTTCAAGGATTTAAATCACGTTGATTAGTCGTAATATGAAAAGGTATCGAACAAAAACTATTTTATATTGACATGTTATGGAACTTTACAAGTAGTTATGGAACTTTTGAAAGTTGTAATAGTTTTCGTCACTATATTGCCGTAGGGAAAAAAAATAAACGTGGCTTATAGTCGCATGATAGTTGGAGCACGACGATGGAAACCGTCATTGAATTTTCAAACAAATCCTAAATGCCGGCGAAGAAACGGGAAACAAATAGTAGTGTAATATAAACTTATATGATTGGGATTAATGTCCGAAGTCAAAGTTCTGTCATGAGATATTATCCTCAGAAGTGCCTGTGAAATCGATCGGCAGCGTCACCGTAGCAAGTCGTCAATGCAATAGCTGCAGCATTATTATACAGGACAATTCACTATATAAGCATGTTCAACTCAATTTTTTGTTCGATAATTTGTCAATTCAAATTCTAAGTTTAGAAATTTTAAAATATACTTAAAAATCGTATTTTAAAATTTTTGTAAGTTTTTGTACTAATTTTTAATAAAGAGTATCCTGTATTTGTGAGACACAAACTTTTGTTTTCTCAATAAGAACCCTCATTTTTTTACTTTAAATAATTTAACGGATAATTTTTTTTTTTTAATATTGATTTACTTTTTTTAAATTTGAACCAGTAGTTTCTCAATTCTTCAATTGTTTATACCAAAGATCATACCTTAAAAACAGCTTTACAAAAATATTAAATGTATGTGATATTGAATCTAGTATTTATTATACTCGGACCATCTTTACGAATCATAAATTTTAATAAAATAATATTTATTATCCAAATGTTCAAATGACTATAACCCAATATTCCAAATTCAATATATCATGAACGTATTATCCCTAGTTTACAAAATAAAATAACTCAAAAACTATTCATTTGAATTTTGATTTTGATATGTCAACAAAATTTCAGAAAAATTGTTTGATAAATAATTTAAAGTATAAAAAGGAGGAGGGGGGAATCCAATTTAAAAACAGAAAAAGGGCACTTTTGCTGTGCAATATCATTTTTATTTTATGGATATCGAATTTACGAAAAAAGTTCTTATTGTTTCAAAATCCGTTGTTTTCAATTATAGTTCCGATATCGAAAAAATAAAAACAATATTGCACAGCAAAAGTTCTCCTTTTTATGTGATGAAAATTTTGTTTCTTAGTTATGACTGTAGTCTCTCGTCGGTTATTTTCCGCACAAAACAGTTTTTGCTATGTTTTACATTTGTAAGACGGGGACGACAGCACATGCGGGTGTGATGACATCGATAAAACTAATAGCGGATGGAGGGTTTGGGGTACGAACAATTTAATACTGTACCTATACCGTCAGCCAAATAACCGTTTTCGGCTGATAGCGCGCTTGTTGTCGCTTGAGCGATACGCATTCAGACGAGACGAAAACACTAAATCGAGAAAGCGCGAAGAGAAAAACCGAATGAAAAACCATTACAGCGGCGAAACACTCGATCATGCAACTACTATTATATTGTGTATATGATTATATTAAATTGTGTAATATACGCGTGTCTGCAAAGATTACGTCCGGTGCTGAGATTTCGCACGTTTTACGTATTAGCGTGCCGACGACGACTTTCTGAGGTGTACAGTCGTTTCCAGATAAATTGGAACGGCGGCGGCGTAATAACAAACCAACAACTGTCACAAAACATTTCAAAACTCATCTTAAGTTAATAATTAAAAACAAATATTTTGAAAAAGACTTTTTTTTAAAGAAAAAGTATACATTTTTATAAATTTATAATAAACAAATTGGTGAGACTATTGAGGCGACGGTCAAAACAAATCCCGCGACTAGTTTGGGCTACACCTAATGAAAAACGTCGCCGTGACAATTTATCTGGCATCGCTGTACAGTGTACGTTAGGGGTGGCAAATTTTTCTGACACTACATGCCATAAATTAACCTTTTTTATTTTTTTTTAATTTTTCACATGCCCTCAATTATTTTTTGCGATCCGTAGATTCACCATCCTCGATATACGCGCTAATCGGTGGCGGAATTAATTTCGCGACCAGTAAAAACGGCGATGAAACGCAACTGTATCGTCGTATCTTGTATATGGGTGCACGACAACCGCGATGCCAAAGACAATTTGAGAATGTTGTTCGATCGTCGCATACGCCGCAAAATCGTAATAATTATTTATTATAACGTTACATTTGCCTTGGTTGTTTCCCGCGATCGTTATCGAAACAGTTTCTTGAACGATCAAAATATTTGCCGCAGTGATGCTGCAGTGTTACATAAACATGATAATATAGTAAATACTACTTACCTATGTCTGTAAAAAATGCGTACTTACAAGAATTGAAAAAAAAAAGAGTAAATGGCGAAAAGTCAATCGTTTCTATGTTTATGTTTATACGTACTTACCTGTCGCCGGTTGTACACAACTATTTCGCATTAACATATTACCGTCAATATTATTGGCCATACACGTCTCAACTATTCTCAACTTTTCGTGATCAAGAAGAACGGCCAACCTGCCGTTAGTGTGCTGACCACTGCCGATTGAACACCTCAAACTCTACTGTGCCATGTACAATAAAGAACGGCACATCCCAAGCCACTCCACCAACACGGAGCAAGGTTAGGTGAACACAGATGCCATTTATAATTATTTTTACAACGCTACTTATAAACCAATACACATTTCAAATGTAAATATACCTTTAAAATCGTTTACTTCTTATATGTAAAACAATATTTAAAATGTAAAATCGTGTACAACTTGTAGACTAATGACCTTAGTAATTGAAGCCTTTCTAAACAAGAAAAAAAGTCATCACTAATATTATCGATGAAAACACTTAGACACAAGTTTAACGTAAACCATAGTTTAAGAATTTTTGTGAATATGCTGCGAGTAACGCTTTTATTTTTAAATATGAGTAACATTTCTCAAAGTTTTGAGATTAAACACTCTCATATTCTTGCGTTCTATTTATTTATGGCTTCGTAATTTAAACTTTGAAATGAATTTCACATTAATCTGTCGAAAGAATTCAAACGTATTCGTATACGTTTCATCATGATATATATCTTATTGAGTAAGTTGATACACGGAAACCACATCATAATATACGACCAATTTTCTCGAGCAAATATTAATTGTTTATCGCTATGATGCTATAGACATACGCGGTATTACAAACCGCATAACTTAAGTGTGTGCAATTATGTCAAACAATTTTCCACTGCAAATCCATCATGAAAAAAAAAACAATACCGATGATGTATATATATATAGTCCTTATTTGAGGGCACTTGAAGTGATTACATTATGTAATAAATCGAAATTTAGTAGAAAATTACACTCACAAAACATGCGGTGGAGTTTAAAATTAGAGTTGTTCCGCAGTTTTTGGCCAGGGCTACAATGCGCAAAATACTAATTGAACAAGATTTTCAATTGACGTTGAGACATTAAGTTCACAATGTAATGTAATTTGAAGTTTGAAAGATCAAATCCTATTTCGTTATTAGCTATTACGTTTCACAACTCGTTAGATGGTTTTATACAAACGATAATAAATTATTTTGTCCTCATCTAAATTTTTTTTAAAAAATACCTGTCAATTTAACCCCAATGCAAACCACATTATATTATTAGATAGCTATAAAAAATGATTTTCCCTACAAAAACGCAATTGTAACCATTAGTGTTTAACACTGTTGCCGTTTTGTGAGTGATGATATAGAGACAAACAAGTTGTTCCTGTTTTAAACGCTTAAAAACAAAGAAATTAAAAGCGACAGTATTTTGGTTCGAAAACAATGACTTTTTTCATAAAATACTTTTTGTGATTATAAAAATATTTAAAAAGTTTCCTATAACATACTTATTTATTGAACATTTGACGCACAACCAGATTTGTGAAGTTGGAGATTAGCATTATAATAAGATATAATTAAAATTATATACTTATCATTGACTTCGATAAATTGAAAAAAATCTCATTGCCGACTAATCTACATCAAAAAAATTGGAGAATCAGAAAGTGAAATACGTTTTAACTTTTAAGCAACACCAAACATATACAATAATTAAACACTTATAAAATATGATCGTTTCGTTGGATTTGTTTTAAATTTATATTACAGATCAAATTATTTTAGATATATAAGAGGTAATCTACCGAGAATAGACCGACAAAATGAAAACTATGAAATACTGCACTTTTGTTGTAATAATATTATATTGAATCGCACGTAGTCCGTTTGAACTATATATATATATATATATATATATATATATCTGTACTATGATACGAAAATAAATGGAATACAAAAAAGATATTTTATATTTTAGAATATATATTATATAGTATCTATATAGTCCATTCTTATGGATAGGTATGTTTTTTTACTTTTGATAAAACTATTTTATTCGATATTTACATATTATAATGAATTAAAGCATGTTTATCGTCTAAAATCTCATAAAAATGACTCGAAATATTTTACTTTACATATTAAATAGATATAAAGACATATTAACTTAACATTTGCACGATAAAATACCATTGAAATGTGATAAATAAAACATCGTAGGTACAATAATAGGTATAGTGTATAATCATTATGATATTCTGATGAGTAAATTTAAAAATCGTAATTTAATTCAAAATCAAATAAGTTAAATCGGACAGGCATACACCATTATTTGGCCTTCAAGATGTTCGTGGTCACAGATAACGAAAAAATAAAAAATGTCTTTAATTTGATTAAAACTATAAACGACTAGTTTTCCTTGGCCCTCGCATAGACTACACACACACTCTCCCGACGGACGTGGGAGTCTATTCTTTGGATCATCGTAAACAAAATAATATCACAATAACATCCGTAATACATCCGTCTTATGATTCGTACAAACGAGCCTATTGACGCGACGACATGACGTGTTAGGGCACGACTGTGTCCACCGCAACAGTCTATCTTAAGATATGATATTATAATATAATAAATTAAAATTATTATTATTTATTAGTTGTTTACGATAATTGATTAACCTCTACTCTTTAAAATGTACTCCATAATAGAATTATAATATAATAGCGGGCACAGTTTTTAAAATAACTATTTTTATGTCAAAATCTTCTTTCAGGAATCAAACAAAGACGATCAAATATTCCCTTCCCTAAAACCTACACCTCCCCAACAACATAGGATTAATTGCCCACAACCAGTAAATTTAGACGGACTGTAATGTCGAGGAGTAAAACTGTGAAAACAAAAACTTTGAGTTACCGATACGTGATAACCGGACGTTATATCTACATATAATATTGTCGTTGACCCCATCTTACAGACGCTCAACATAACACATTTTACATTAGGAATAATCCATTTTATTCTGTTTTTCTAATAAAAGATTGAATTAATATTTTATAAAAATATTAAATTAAAAAAAATTATTAAAAAAATATTAAAAACTTTTATAAGTTTGCACATTCATAACTTTTTACATTGAAGGACTATTTTCCCATAAAAAACTGTTTTCACATGGAAAACTATTTGCTCCTTCATAACTGTTGGTGCCTTTATAACTGATTGCACATTAATAACTGTTTGTATATGAATACTATTTCTTCGCGAAAAACTGTATATAGATTGAAAACTGTTTGCTTATAAAGGACCATTTCCATATAAAAAAAACTGTTTGTTCTATACTAATTGTATGCACGTGATTAATACTATACATATAATGGCTTTTTGATGCTTGTAAGTCTAAGCCTTAATATTAAAAAAAATATTAATACCCCACTAACACATTCAATAATCTTCCACCTTCGTATGCTTATGGTTAAAAATAAATATAAGTTATGAAATAGCTATTATTTTATGGTAGTATGTTTGAAGATTTAATAACCAATAAAGGTAATCCTAACAAAACACTGTGAAAAGCGGGTAAAATCCTCGTGGTAATTAAAGTTATATTAATTAGTTAGAAACTCCAATTTTTTATTTCAACAGAGTTTCACTATTATTTCTATTCAAAGTCAAGTACTCATAGACAATGATAGTTAGTAGGTTTAGATGATAATTTATGTATGGTTAAGGTTCATAACTTATAGGAAAGAATATTAAATTATTAAAATTGTACAAGTTGTAACGAAAGTCGACATAATATAAGTAGTACTAGACTAAATATTATATCTTTTTTATGTTTTATAAAAAACCATTGTTAAGGACGATTATTATAATTCATACATAAAGTTTAATAACTCAAAAAACTATTTTTTCAAATTTCAATGTAAATGTATTCAAAAAAATTACCTGTTAACTATTTACAGTAAAAAGAGTTGTTCTCATTTGAAATAACTAGAAATTTGTATCACCATAGTCTTCAAAATACTTCTATTGAATGGTGAAAACATCAAAGTATTTTAAAATATGATCTTTGATTAGGTACTAACCTACTAAAGCTGGGTAGGTATACTAAAAATTCCAAAAATCAGAATTTAAATATTATATTTGCATTGTAAGAGTATAAAATAGGGTTGAATGTTTAAGTTGAAATAGTGAATCGCCTTAAATATATGCTACTGCAGTAGAATAATAGCAGCTCAAACATGATTAAATCAGTTTACGAAAATAGAATGTACGAACACAATCACGTTTAGAGCTTTATCGACGACTTCGTCTGCGTTTAAAAACTTTATCTTACAATGTTCACCGTAATCATAAAATTGGATTAAAGTTGTTTATACTTTTCGAGTCATCGTCGCCAACGGTATAAAATCCCACGCCAGCATCACGATATATATAGGTACCATATTATGCGTATAGAATATAAATAATACTTAAAACTGTTATATATCATTAAAAAATATAAAATATGTAGTTCGTTCCGACTGACCCCAAGGTCCGGTGAACATAATTCCGTCCAACGACGACAAAATAAGTCAAAGAACAATTACTTTTACCATAGTATAATGGTCGTATCGATCGGTCCCGCAGAGATTTTTACTATCCGGTGCCCACGCGCGTGCAACAACGATATATTTTTTGCATAATATGTATACAACAGAAGATATTATTATTATTATGATTATTATGAGGTGGTTGTACGGGGATTTCTTGCAAACGATCGTAAACTTAATGTGAAAATGAAATAGTTTCGCGTTGTCTGGAGCTATAAAACTGGAAGGGCGTATCATACTGTATCGGTCGGATAACTGCGTTTCAACGGGTAAACACGTCATATTCTCATAATATATTATTTATTATTATTATTACTTGGAGTGTATATTATTATATTTGGTTGGTAAAGAAAAGTAAACAGCCGTTCACTGTTTTGTTTGCTTTTTGGGTCGCCCACATTCATACTATTCACACTCTACAGTTTAGTATACAGGGTGATTTTTTTAACATTTACTAATTTTTGTAATATTTAAGAAAATAAAACAACAATTTTTTTTTAAAGTTAGTTCTCATAATATCATGACATTTTATGTCGATGATTTTATAATCTGGAGGAAAATATTTTTATAAAGTCAATTTTTTAATATTTACCTAATATATATTAATTAAAAATAAACTATATCCACTATATCTAGCATATAAAATATATTATGACCATATCGACTATCGGAATCAATTATTTATGATATTTACCATTCAATTAATAAAAATCAGAAATCATAGATTTTAAAAATATAATATAACCGAAAATATTTTCTAATTGCCCAAACGATAATCGATCAGATACAAAAACAAATCACTCAACACCTATACATTTATTAAATATTGGTACGAATACTATACTATTATAATAAAGCTAATGAGAGCTTTATTATAATAGTATAGTTTGTTTGAACGCGCTAATCTCAGAAACTACTAAACTGATTTCAACAAAAATTACATCAATAAATTTCTGGACGGTGCAGTTTTAAACTTATTCATTCGACCCTTAAAGGTTAGTAGTGAATCGTGTCTTACAGAAACGTTTCATATGGGCTCACGAAAATCGAATTATTATTTGTTCGTACATTGAACAATCTCTGAAATTTTCATCGAAATCGGTCGAGTAGGTTTTGATTCCATAAACCACAACCACGCACTCACACATGACACATTACATATTATATATATGTATGTGGCCTATATACGGCCATTAATATAGTATTCCAATAGAATCATCGTAGACAGAAAATTATATTTAAAAAAATGCTTAGAGAATCAAATGGTCGTTCGAACGGCATTACGTATCAGTCGTGCGGGCTCGTTCAAAATTATCCTCCACAAAAATTAAAGAAACCTTTCAACTGAATTCCATCGTATAACATACACTTTCCAACCGTGTTACACGCATCTTACTTTAATTCCAGCTAGAAGCAGAAGAAAGAAAATCGCTCAACCACGAGCCACACCCTATCGAAATGATATACTTATATCGAACAATATCGTTTTCTTCTGGTAAACACATTCAATTCTAATATCACACGAAAAGATAATGTATTCAACTCGGTTAAATTCACGTTTTCGTGAATAATAACATTATTGTATAATAGACAGTTTCAAAATGGAAATCACATAATTTCACTGCGTCAATTTGTTTTTATGAGGTATGCAGTGCGTGCGCTAGTATCAGACTTATCAAGCTTTCTTTGTGATTCAGCTTAAACTTTCAAATAGTAATATTGTTTGTCAAAAATATACAATTTTGAAAGAGTTCATGGCGTTCTCTTGTATTTTTGTAATCATTTAAATACTTTTATAATATATATGCACATTATTTAATTGAATTAACTTCCGAATTCTTGAATTAAATTAAATTCCGTTCATGATGCTTTATTTCATACCATGCTTATATATTTCAGCGCAAAAACGTATTCTTGGTAAGCATTCTAATGTAACATCGAGATAACATTACTACACATTGAAATGTTATAATAACGTATCATAACAGACTTTAATTTTATTTTACAATTAATTTGAAATTCACGAATCGTTATTATAATAGTTGTCATCGCTTAATAATTTCATAAAAATAAAATTATATTATTTTGCACTTAGTGTACTTATATTAAAAGCTATTGAAACGTATTTTTTAGGCGTAATTTAATTTACTAAAAAATATCAAAAACTGAATTGGCATAATAATAATAATAAGAATAATAATAATAACTGAACGGTTGCGCTATTGTTTGAGTTGTTTCTCGAAATAGACCGTATACGGGATTTCTTCAATTTAAAATAATGTGCAGCAATGCGTGTTCAATTATTTAAATGGTTTTAATATTCGTGATAATAGTGAATACTAGGTAGTAAATCTTTTCGTGAACAATTTACCATCAAATACAATTAGGAAATGTTTATTTGAAGTGCGATGGTGCAGATACAAATTTAGAGGTAAATGCTAAGTCAACGGGCCTTGCAGAACTGAAATACGCATAATCGTTGTTTTGCGTTTACAAGCCATTTTTTATTCCATCATATAACAACGAGTTTTCAGCAACACTGTTTAACAACAATTAAATTATACAAATCATTTTTGGAATTTTTTTGTATTAAAATAAATTGATCAAACACTGTGAGCCCCTTTCTTACAGCTCTTAAAATATTGATGCGTAGATATCGAATAAATTTGTTTTTCATTTTCGTGAACAATACTTATAGTTTAAAACAGCAGAGCGACTGTGCATCACTATTTTTTTTTTTTTTTTTGGTGGAGTTGGCTGTATAGCCTTTTATTATTGTTACGTCGTTACAAAAATATGTCACTTCAGATTATATGAAACACAATATGCATATTGTATAAGTACCTAGGTGGTCGTCAAAAAAAAAAAAATCAAAAGTCGATAGTGTGGTTTCGTTTATTACAATAAGTGTGGAAGAAAACTAGGACTGCATAACAATGTAATCATTAACATTCCGCATCAGGAACAGTTTCCGAAAAATCAACGATTACCGAAATAAAGAGTGTTGAGAGATTTAACGAATAAATCGTTTGAGATAATTGTAATGTTATCAATAAGGAAATAAAATCTATAGATTTTCACCCTATAAGGTACGACAGTTCATAGTTCCGTATAGCGATGAACACAATAGTATTAAATATATTACTGGGAGTTTGGAAAAAATACAAACGTCTAAAAATTAATCGCACGATAGATGTTGATTAATTTTCTGTTTTTTATCTTTTCTTCAACTCGTGACGTTTCCGAATGCATCATAATATTATTAATATCACTACTAAATACACACACACACACACACACAAACCAGGCAAAGCGACGGATATATAAGTACCTATGATGTGTATAATAATAATAATATGACGAAGCAACCGTGTTCAGGAACTGCCGTGCGGTGACCAATATCGTCATATTATTATTATTATACACATTAAGTATATCTATTATATGATAACAATAATAATAATAATAATATTATAATATGTATACGCGCACGCAACACATTATTTATTCGTATAGTTATTATTCTTTTTTATTATTGTTGTTGTCCGACGACGGACAGACGATTCAAAGTACCTATGCATATGCATTTGCAGATAATAAATGGACTCGCGCCGTACAAGTATAATATATACCTATATACAAATGCATAATGATGTATATTATTATAATGTAATAATATATAAATGATTTACCGGCCGTTCGTATTAGGCAAAACGGGAAGCCGTGCGCTGACCGACCGACGCAAGAGATTTCAACAATGTTTGTGAGCACTAAAGCGGCGGCGATGTGTGTAAGCTATAACCGCCGCCATACCGTTTGATTGATTTTTATCGCGTCGGAACGGCAAGTCATCTCAGGGTGAAGGACAGTAATTATGTGCAGCGGCCTATTAGCAGATTGTCTACGATCGACGACGTTTCTCCGATACTTATATTATATTATATATATACCTTTGATATACAAGTCGCACATATTACTGTAGGTAACTCCGTCCGTATAGTACGATAATAATAATAATAATAATAATAATATATAAGACGTGTCATATTATTACGTTTTTGTATAAAGCGACGATACGTATATATAATATATTATTATTGTTATATCGATCGAGCAGACGTGTTAATTGCGCTTTTCCACCAGCCGTATTTGGCATTCGTTAACGTATTCGACTGCAAACACGCGCGCGATAAAAAATAAATCTATTTTAGGTGCTGCAGACACGATTTAGGCATTGGCAGAGGTACCTATCTAACCAACTTTGTTCGATCACGAACGCTGCTGCTGCTGCAAATGTACATAATATTATATACCTAGGTAATATACGATTTCAGTATTTGCACGTACTATTACAATAATTTATTTTATTATCATATAATGTCATGTTATATTTCCGTTTGTGAAAAATCGTTGAATCCGACGAGGTGAGTTAAGTCTACTGGTATATAATCGCGTAAAATATCGCATAAATATAGGTCGTACAAGTAAGTGTACACACACGAAGAATGACAAGTGGAATATTATATGGATCAATCAACAGGTAGTAAAAGAGTAGGTTCCACTGTCTCCATAATGTGGGTTATGTGTAATTGTCGGATTTTTATGATTTTAAATATCATTTAGTTCTAGTGTATGTAATCAAATGGCAGTAGGCTATTATTACGATTCTTAAATCATAAAATTCATAGGAAAAAATTTATTTTGCATAAAAAAAAATATTTTATTTTAGGAGTTAGAGAATATTTTAAAAATATTTTTATTTTTGAAGATTTTATTTTTGTAAATATTTTTTTCGAAGAAAATAATTAATAATTATAGGTATTTCCTACTATTTGTCCGCACATCCATACACGTATTACATTACATCGGCATTTTGATTATGCTGATCAACGAATGCAATATTCACTATGCGAATTATGTTTAATAATAAAATTTAATAAATAATAAATTTAAATTGAGTAATTTTAATATTTTTTTTTTACAGAATATTGAAAGAATATATTGCCTATCCTAAACGACATGAAAAGATGATATTTTAAGGATTTTAAGAAAATATTAATCTGATCTCTAGTTATAAGCTTCAATGGTCTATTGCCACCACAGGATAGCACAACAGACAAAGTTGTATCCGCGTGACTATAAAATGAGTTCACCGGTACAGATGCTGTATTATTTTAAAAGGATACCAAGAATTATTTCGTAAAAAAAGTTATTTTTTGAATAATTTCACTCCAGTGCACCAAAAGATATGTGACCAGTGTGATGGGATCACTTCGACCCTCTTCCCCTCACTCGATAAAACTCACAACAACCCGAGTACACCAACTACTACAACTTTAAATTTAAGTGCAGGTCATGTCCAAAAAATATTTAATCGCAGTGCATGATTTATAAATTTGAAACGCTAGTTAAACAATAATAATATAATGAAAAGCCTGAGATATGATGTGGCCAACTACATCAACATTATGTACCTACTGATACAGCAAATAATTTAATTACGTTTCAACCACTTATAATTTAAATAATAGTTGAAGAATTTCACAGTAAATCGTTATAATTGAATTAAATTTATTGGTTTTATATATTATAAATATATTTATACCATTTGCATGCAGTAGAACCGTTGTTGTTATCTTCCAATCGTAAATAGCAATAATAAAATATTAACAAATTGTTCGTTCAGTATCTGAGTGTAATAAAATATTACGTACTTGCTTAACTATGTTGGTAGGTTGTAGATTAGATTAGGTATAAAAAAATAAATAAAATATGGACTACCTACCCACTTAAAAATGCATCTGATAGGATATAATACCAGTTATACAATTACGATGTAATTAAAGCGAGTACTCGCAGTGGTTCACAGCATAGTTGTTTTCAATCAAATTCGCATTTTATA
Organism: Pentalonia nigronervosa; assembly: GCA_014851325.1. NCBI lineage: Eukaryota > Metazoa > Arthropoda > Insecta > Hemiptera > Aphididae > Pentalonia > Pentalonia nigronervosa. Next base: position 6,141 of record JACXSJ010002304.1, on the reverse strand, counting down.
TTATGTTTAAAAAACCTGTCGATAATAATAGGTAATTTAATATCGTATATGGGCATATGGCCCGGTATACATAATATACTGTGGGGTTATCCAATTTCAGGAATCTAAATTTCGAAAAATTTAATAATTTTGAAAATAAAATCTAAACATATGTATACATTCTCGACATTCCGAGAATTTAAAATTATCTCAAATAGAATGCATTGCAAGTATGATTATCCGCCATTTATGATATATTAATATTTATTTGAATATCTAATTCGGAAATTTCTGTTTAGAATCGTACTATATACCATCGTCTTATGAACATCGAACATAAAAATAATATGGTGTACTAGCACTATCACATAAACGGATTGAACTTAATCAGACACTAACCTAGCTAGTGGCAGACGATATACAAGAACATACCTACTTGATTCTTGCTTTGTGGTAAATATTGGTTATTCTAATGAGGTTATTTATTATTATCGCACATTACGTTTTATAATGCATTGAAATAAATATCTACGTTAAAAAAAAATAAAGAAATTAAATTTACATATATTTTCCATAAATTATTTCGAATAAGATATTTAATTAGTTACACAACTTTGCATTACACGTACTATATTGTGCAGAAGACTCGAATGATGAGAAATACACTATAACAATAAACTTAGATAGTACCTATTTAAAAAACAACAATACATACCAATCGCAAAATATGTCAAATTGTATAATATTTTTCCATTATTTACCGACGTGTGGGATTTTCCGTACATATGCGCATAAAATAATGTATGTATATATCATTAAAATTTCCGGCAATGGCTTGATACCCATTAACCAATATTTTATGAAAAATCGTTGTGCCTGAATGGCGCCTTAAAATTATGAATAATATGCCCTATAAAATAGAAAAACGCATAAATATGCCAAATAGGCTAAGAATCTCTAAATATGTAAAAATATGCAAAATAAAACTTCACATATTTAATCATGATACCTTGAAATGGATTTCTATGTCATCTAGCATTAAATACAACTTAGCAAGATTGATATGCAAATGCATGAACATACGAAAATGTACTAACTGTTTATTAGTAATGGAAAATTAGCCGATTGTCAACATATTATTATATGTACGTGGTTATATAGTAAAATTTTCAATTTTATAAAAAAAGGGTTGATAAAATCCAAAACATGAAATTTTTTTTCTGTAGTACTTAAAAATATATTATTATTATACATTTCAGTAAACGTCAAAAAATTGATTTTTGCAAACAACCACGATGCCTAATAGAATAATATATACACAAATATGGGATAAAAACCTAAGATCTTTTAAATCATCCACGGATGAGATTAAACGATCTAAACTTTGAAAATCAAAATGAACCGCAAACAATTAATAAGCGTTTTAATGAGTGATGTAAACCGTTTTCGCGGGTTCAAATAATGTTTCAAACAATATTATTGTCACAGAATAGTTTATTTGTTTTAGCAATCGTTAATAAACTTCTGCAGCATAGGTATTATATTGTAATATAATAATATAATATGGTATTATATTTAGTTTGCCTTTGAATCGGTAAAAAGAAAAAAAATCATTCGACTGCAAACGATTTGCGTTGTTTAAATAGCAAGTATTTCATAAAGTCGCCACTTTAAAACGAACGAAGATCAATGATCTGAAAAGGAAAAAGAGAACCTCTCAGCTGTGTCGGTTTCAGTATATCCATTTAAAGAAAAACACTTATTAGCTGAATAATATACCTATGACCTATGCTAAGGAAAGGCGGAAAACTGAGATTTTTAACATTCCGTCCGTACCTAAGTGTAGTGTCGAATCGTTCAGGAATATTTTTAATTCACTCAAAGTTATTAACACCACACTTACTACACCACACGTAAATAAACTTTTATTTAAAATTTTTGTTTAATCATGCTGGTAATCCTGCAACAATCACAGTTACCAAATGTAATCCAAATGAAAGAAATATTAAAAGAATATGTACAATGAAATAATAATATAAACTGCAGTCATGTGAAACTCAAAAGGAAGCTCGGTTTTTCGTCAAAGTCGAATATTTATTATTTTTTCCCCCTTTATTCGTTTAAGTTTTCCAGCGAGACCGTCGGGGATCGCAATCCGTAAACACTCTTGGACGCTGGTTTATTAGTTTTTGAAAATCCTGCGGTGGTCGATGGAATCACTCGAAAGTTCAAACGTCCATTATTCGCGGCCCATACCATAAACAAACTTTCAACCGCCATTTGTTTCGGCGATATTTATCGGCGTTTCTGACGAGCAAAATAATGGGCTGTACGTGCGATAAATTTTTGTAGAATTTTACTCCACTGCGGTTGTGATCGTATAATAATGTGGATGTATACGAATTCGTTATAATATTTTACTTTACAGTGACATTCCCCCCCCCCCCCGGAACATGGCAAGTCCGGACTGCGCACCGGAGCAGACAATAATATAATAATATAATATCATCATTGTTGTATGTATTATTCTCCTCGTTATTGACCATCAGTCGAATTGCAATCGTTTCGTTTGATTTGTCGCCGTGGGAGCGAAATGACTGACGCCGCCGCCGCCACTACACACCTGCAACATTTTTTAATGAGAATACATTATAAATTCTTATTATAGCAGCACGTATTCGAAATATTGTGTTCGCGTAGTCGTCGCCCAGGTACGTTTATTGTAAATTCGTGACGTGCTCGTTTTCCGTAAGACCTCCCCGAACACGATTCGTCAATGCTGCATCATTGTTATCGTAATAATTATCATCAAAAGATTCAATGCCGCGAAAAATCATCGAAAACGATCACGCCTGAGCTGCAACTGCACTCCAAAGACGTGATGATTTGTACCTTATCGTGTTTTATCTGTCTAGCTATCTGACAAATCGACAATATTGTAGAAATTCACTCCACAATTGAGGAAAAAAGGAAAAAAGTGTGCGCGAGAGGAGAAGATCTAAAAAGTGCACGATGTATTCATATGCAATATTATAGTGACTTGATGTGGTCAGTGAACAATGAAGCGGAGGCAGGGCCGGCCGTTTTTAGGAATGGGCGGGCAGGGCCCGAGGCTCAGGTCCGCTTTTGCTTAAATTTGGGGTCTCGTGTTTAAAAAAAAAAAAAAAAAAAAATAGGAAAATTGGTTTTAAAAATTATTTTTGCCCTGGGCCTTATAAATTCTAAGGACGGCTCTGGTGGAGGGTAGACTCTTAGAGACCGAAAAGTTATAACTTTTAAATATTTTAAAATTACAACATCGATAATAATTGACAATTTAATATTTAGTAATAGTAGATACCAAAAGACATTTTTATTTTAACGTTAACTTTATCAAATCAAAATTTCTATTTTTGAGTTTATAGTCAGAAATCTATTTTCTATTTCATCATCCATAAATGGATCAAATCGATGAATATATTTTGATAACGCTAAACGTTTATAGTAAAAATATAAAATGCACTAAAATATCTAAAATATAGTGACAATCATAAAAAATATGAGTTTAATATGACATTTTTCTTTTTAATAATATTCAAATAATACTATAGTATACTAGGTCACTAGGTGTTTGTTTTAAAAGTAGTTAATAACTAATAAGTAATAACTAATTATATAGAATACTATAAACTTTTAAATAATTCTTTTTTTAATTTTTTTTTTCTACTTATTTGAATGGCGACATATTGTTATTTATATTAAAAAATTAGGTCACAGTTTTATATCAATTAATGAGCAAAGTAGTATATACATTAATGACGAATACATCCCTTTGCTCATCTGAACTTCAAATACTTATATAATATACCTAATTATTGAATTATTGGTACTCGTTTGAAATTTAACATTTTATACATCAAATTTTCAGTAAAATATTATCTTTAAAGTTATACAGATAAAAATATAAGTAAAAAACACATTAATAATTAATGATAACGAAAAAAAAATGATATAAAAAATTATTTTTTTTTTGTAATGACTTCAAATATTGTAAAAACAATGTTTTCAAAAACATACCACTTTTCGAAATAATGAGTGTTTACTATTAAAATAATCACCCTGTATGACAAACCATCGGATATTTATATCAGCTAGACATCGAAATAACAGTATAACAAATGAATATTAATGAAATGAAATGTTATTTCTAGGTAAAAAAAAAAAATACAATAAAAATGATTACCCATCACTATTATATATTAGTATTATTATATAGTTTAGAATTCTATAGAAACGCACATATTTTTATAAATATTGGCACTGCAGTACCTATACGATTAATGATATTATTGATGGCACTTTTATGCCAAATAGAAGATTTATCGAACAATTATAATTGGTTTTCCCATGCCGAGAGTCATTGTTTTCGGTTTTTATGCGATCGCATCATATCATTGTGTGTGTCTATCGTGTACATATATATATTATATAATGTATAAAATTAATGTATATATTATACATTGGTTATAAGTATGTAATATAATAATTTAACGGATAAATAAAAATCTCCCGTAAACGGTTCGAAGAATCTAGTGTTTGTTTTTTTCTTCAGTCGATTTAATATAAATATATTTTATATAATATTATATCTACAACTGTCGTCGATCAGATGACAGTTTGAATTTCTTTTTCAAGTTTAATACGCCATTCTACGTATACATGTTATATTGGTAGATACTAGATATCTTTAAATGTTTATACCTATTTCGTTTAATATTCACTACTTAATGAATGTCCTAAATTAAAAGCGGGACGCATGTCAATAAGGAGTTTTTACATTTACAAAATAATTGCATATTATTATTTTAGTATCTTCCTATTAAGTTTATAATTTATTTTTACGATATTTTTTTTTAAATGTCACATATAACAGTTTTAAATCTAAACACCGAAACACGCTTTTGAATATAATATTATTATAATCGCGTATTGTGTTTTAAAATAATATTTAAGAATTCTAATGCATATTTCAGATATTTTTTTTATGATTTCATTGCAAACACTATGTTATTTTACTATAATATACTCTTCTTAAATTTTAAAACGCTGTCTATAGATGACTACAGTCTTTTTTAAGCTTAAACGAGGTTTTGCATAAATAACTTCCTGTTTTTAACTTTTGAACAAGGAGATTTTTAATTACACCGTGGAGATTATTTTTTACACTTAATTTACATATAATTTGGTCAAAAGTAAAATTATATTTTAAATATCACCATTATATATTTAAACAATTATTTATAACACCGTAAAAGATAAAACTATAAATTGTATATAAAAAGAGATAAAAAAAAAACAGTCAAACATATTATGGATATTAAATTTTAAGTTTCAAACTTTCCTAACAAATTAAAAAGTTACAAACGCTATTGAAGTTTTATAATAAAGTATAATGTAAAAGCTTAGTTTAAAATTGATGTGTAAAAATGTAATACTTAGATCAATTTATGAGGACTATAGTCTTAAAATCTAATCTGTTATCAAACGAATAATAAAATCTGTGTTCAAAAGTTAGTTAAAAAGTCTTGTTAGAATATTATAGTTCTTCTGGAGTTCTATTAGATAACATTACGTACGAACTTCAGTAGATAAAGTTGCTCGACGTAAATTAATTTGTGATTAAAAAACTAAAACGATAAATATCAAATAGACGAATAATAAAATGAGCTATATTATTATTTTAATATTTCGTCCGTAATTTCTAATCTTGCTTGAAAAATATAAATTTATGATAGTCGGAATGTAGAAAAAAACTACTAGGCAACTATAATAGTGCAAAAATTAAATTTAGTCATAATATGTCACTGAGGAAGTGCACAGCACCTTGAAGCCACCATGGCAATATTTAGTGTTTGTTTTGCGACGGATTGATCAGTAGTGGTGAGTAGTGATGTCCTAAAAAAATCGATTCTGCAAAGAATCGATTTTTTATATCGATAAATCGATTTTTTGAATCGATTCTTGGACGGACCGATTCGATTCGATTCGATTCGATTTGATAAGAATCGGCAATTTTTTTTCCGCGTTTATCTTTACTGGCCTTTCTGGTTTCTGCTGACTGGGTGCCATGAACGGTGCGTTAATATTTGGACAATAATGTATCTATTAGGTTCTTTTGTAGAC
>JACXSJ010002303.1:0-49221 GCA_014851325.1 Pentalonia nigronervosa | reverse complement strand
TTTTTTATTTTTTCAAGAAAATAGTTAAAATATTACAATTATACTGAAATATCGATGAATATTATTATTTTTTATGAATGTCCATATAATAAGAATTATTATTTTATAACATTTGGTTTGCTGCGATGAAAACTTTATTTAAAACAATTTATCGAAAGTTGCCTACCTATACGAGTAGGTCAGGACCGAAAGGGTTAACCAGATAAAAATTATCATTCAAATTCATAATTAAATAGAGTTTTTGTTGTATTTATATATCACAACATTTTTCAATTTAAGTTATAAATAATTACAATACTTGGCCGTAAACCAAGAATCAAATTCCCGTGTGCAATGTTTTGGCTCTAATCTGCCTGCATGCGCTGATTTGACTACCAAGTACCAACGTTTCGTAGTAAATTAAAATAAAAAATTAACGATCAAGGAAGTTTAATTATTGTTTTTGTGTTGTAAAATAAGTTTTAAGCCGTTCAATCAAAATGTAGACGTTTATTCAGTTTTTGCGATCATTCGTGAGAAGAAGTAGAACAAGCGTTCATTAATATTATTCACCCATCATAGCGTTGTTGATACAACAAATTATTATACCATAACGTGTTTTTTTGTACTTTTATACATTTTGGGCGTGTGTACAGCTATTTAATCCTCCCCAAGTCATGTTTAGAGGCGTTTTAAAATTAAATGTGGGATGCCTAATTACCAACAGTTTTTTGTTTATTATACTAATTTAATTTAATTTGTATGCGCATATTGGGCTACTTATGAAAAAAAAAAATTATATTATGTGCTTACCTATTTATTGCGTATTTTCTTTCTATTAGGATGTATTCATGCTTAACACTTATATAGTTCCACATAAATACTGCCATATAGCGTATCAGATCCAAATAATAACGCTTTTCATAAAATATTGTTGTTGAAATTTATGATAACATTTAAAGTTTTATAAATAATAATAAGACGCTGTACTGAAGAAAATAAGTAACCACCAGATAGGTACATAATGCATATTTTATATATTTACATTGGTGTATGGACAGGATAAAAAAAATAAAAGTTGGATATATTTACATTTACATTTACAACGAAATTTACTAAACAAATATTTCTTGTTCTTATTACATTATAATATACATAATCAAATTACCACATAAAAATACATTTTGATATATCCATTATATCATCGTTAGCCTAATTCGTATACAACTGCATTATGCAAATGATATTCTAGTTAATCAATTATAAAAACATTTGATTTATTAATAGAATTATTAATTATTCTATAAATAAGTTAATATGCATATTGTATACTGCGTTTTATTATGTAGGCGGTATATTTGCAGTCATAACTCATTTACGTACGAGCAAGAGGTACATATAAGATAAATTAGGTATTTTATTTAGTCAAAAAAAATTGATATAGTATTTGAGTCGGCCATTAAAGAAGGAGATTTACAATTTGGCAGTAAAAACAACTATCATTTGTCAGTCAACGGATTAACAAAAAATTTGATAGGTACTACCTCATAATATTGAACTCATTCATTATTCTTCTTCTACGCTTCTACTGTTTCACTGTTTCAATGTGTCAAGTTTCCGCTATATAGAGGAGCTTATAAAACTCTTTCGACACCCCTTTTATTCTCAAAAATGTTAATGGACGTACGAAAAACGAGATACTTTTGTAAAACCTATAGAATCCCCGCTTTTTTGTTTGCATAGAAATAAAGAATATAAAATCTACATACCATTACCTACTACTCGTTTTTTAGTTCAGTTGTCTACACTTTATACTCTAATATACATACTACATTTTTTAACACTTACAGTCAAATATCGTGTAAGAGATAATAACATTTTTATTATTATGAAAAAGATGAATGTGTTTATTTTTTTATTGAATACATTTTAATGTTTATATAAAATCTTAAAATTATTTAAGCATTTTAAAACGACAAAATAAAATTATCAAAGCTGAAATGTCATAGTGCCTAAGTTAATTACCCATTACAAATAGTGATGGGAATGAAATCCGTATTCTTCAAAAATCCTCCAAATCCAGATTTCGGATTTCAGGTTGGAAAATCCGGATTTCGGATTTTAAAATTCGAGGTTTGGGTTTATCATTGTAAATTTCTGTATTTTAATCATAAAACTTTCATTACACCACTTTATGTCTATTCTTTTAATTCTCCAACAAGATGACGATGGTTTAAATTAGATATCTCAATAATTAATAAACATTTAAAGTCTCATGTACTCGTGTAATTATTCTGATACTTTTATATTGTGATACTAATTTAATTTAATGCTTATAATATAACTTATAAATTTAGTTAAAAGTCTTAAACTTATACCTTACAGTTTTGATACATTTTTTTATTTTTTTAGTTGCTTTAAATAAAGTTCTAATTACAATTAGTGTTTAAGTAGTAAAGTCTATAAATAACATGTTCAAAATATCAATTTATTTTAAAAAAATTGTAGTTATTTTGTATTTAATGTAAATAATTCTTGAAAGAACATTAATTCAATGTTTTTGGAATTCGAAATCTAGATTTAATGCAAAATCTGGATATATAATAAAATTCATATATATAACATTTACTAAGTCGTTGAAAAATGTTTAGGTATAATACGTATGGAACAAGTAGGTAATATATTAGTAATAAAACATGCTTTTGTCAAATATTAACTTAACTGAGAGGCACGCACGTCTAATATTTTATTCAGAAGGTACACTCGAATTATAAATATTTCACATATAATTTCAAATATTCGTGAACTAATTACACTTGTACGATTACATATATAACGACACAGTCACATAGGCAATATATTATGATATAAGCGCGTAATGCTGTGAATAGGGTGTTAACATCTAGAAACAAAACGTTTACAAATTGAAATCATATCGATTTTCTTGTATAATATTCTATTTGTAGACTATGGTAACTATATCTAACAGTGTTTACAATATCGTTTATATACCGTATTATACGATTATGTTTACCATCTCTTCCACCTCTCACTTATGAATAATGCACACAAACTGCAGTTACTTCGATACTGAAATTAAATAACGTTTTTTCGTGGCTAGAATATGGTATGGTTTATATATATATATATAGTTACTGCATGTCATCAGGCGGTAGTGTAAGGTCAGGGCAATGATACGTGCCTAGCTGCACGCCGATGGCAAATCTAAAATTAAAAAAAAAATTAGTAGGGAGGACGATCACTCAACTCCTGTGCGTGCCTAAATATAGGCACTAAATATAGCTGGGGGCGCATTTTGATGTCATACCGGACTCAATACTTGGTCACTACGGCCTCGTGTATGGTGGCGGTTTACAATTAGCATATTTATCAATACGCAATTGTGATAATAACAGGTACAAATATAGTACACATTGAGTTTTACTATCAAAACTGACTACACTTCAAAATACAATAATCTACATTCTACAGTCGTTGTTTAACATGTCATTTTACCGTTTGACGTTGGGTAAGTATATTATATTGTACTTCATACACGATTTCGAGTGGTAACAAGTATTTTTCCTATATCCTACATAATGCGGTACATCGTTTGGTAGTGTTTTCCTGTCCCTCCGAGGACACTGAAAATGATTGCACTGCTTGATTGAAAAACCTCCGGATCCGCGGATTCGCCGCTTCTAGTGGTCGTGGGCTCCTATAACAGTACTAACAATAAAAATTGATAATTCAATGATCAATAATAAAATACTATAAATGTGTAATATTATCGAAATGTGTTGCAGGGCGTTTGCATGGCGACGATTGCAGTTACCAACGAAGCGGCCACCAAATCGATGGACTACGAGTACGACGACGACGAGTTCGACATGGAGGCCGAAATGTTACGTCGCGAGTTCCGGGAAGCATCCCTGTTGGCCAACGGCGACGGCGGAGCGGTGTGCGGCCCGGCCACCGTCAACCCGGCCGTGCTCGAACCCAGCAGCCAGACCCAGGTGGACCTGACGGCGGACCGCCGGCCGACCGCATCCGCGGCCGCGCAACCGCCACCGCACCAGCTGCAACCGGCGGCCGCCGACCACTCGAGCGGAGGTTCGTCGTCGGTCGACTCGCGCGTCGCCGAAATGGCATACGCTTACGGTAACCAGTCCGAGTACACGGCCGAAGACGTCGCGAGCAAACACTGCGGCAAGGGCCAGACGTTCGTTGTCGTCAAGTCGGCGGCGGCGGCGGCGCCCTCCGCGACCGCGGCCACAGTCAACAACAACGACGACGAGTACCTGGTCGAACAGCGGTTGTTAGGAAACGGCGCGGACGGCAGTGGAGGCTGCATCGGTAACCGTAACTCGGCCGAATCGCCACCGCCGCCGAATGCCGATAATTGCTCACCGGGAGATCACGGCGTGGCGCCAGCCGCCGCCGCCGCTGCCGTATCCCAGTAACGACAACGCCACTTATTATAATGCGTTTGCGTGTACGTTAGTATGACTTTAGATTTGCGTTTGAGTATATTTTTTATTTTTTTTTTTTCTTACACCAACGTCGACCGAGTAGTTTACCGCTGTTTTCTTATGATATTTCGAACGATAAACGTGGCCCAAAACGGCGCGCAATGGATGGACCGTACGTGCAAAATCAAACGAAAAAAACTGCTGAAATTGCCAGTTTCTAAAAATTTTATCGATCAAAATGACGAATTATTTTCGCCGCAAAATGGAACGATTTGCGTTTATTTTTTCTTATCCAAACCACTCCAAGGAATAATAATGTGTTCGATGTTAAGTTGTGTTAATATTAATTACCCAACAAAAGTATTCTGCTGGTGTTGTTTTCGATCGGCCGACGTCTTGTACGGTTGTCTTTTTTTTTTAAACAGTCAGCTTGAGACTTTTATTGGAGTCTGACGGTACAATAATAGACGTTTGCCAAAACCTGCAGCGGTTCATCTGAACACTGTGGGTCAGCCTTTCACCCGTAACGGACTATAATATTGTTTTTTTTCAACATTTTACGTCGACCGCGTTAACATGTTGGCAAGACGCAATGATTCTTGACAAACAGTTCCAAAATTCACATTGAGAAAGAGATCCGAGAAATTCTGGAATGTTACGTATGTTAACCGTTATCCGAGCGTTTTCATTTCGCCCGCAGCAACGGTATAGCCTCTATAGACAGTATAATAATATTATAGACGTGTATGGGGGAACATATATTACGTATAATATTTACGGCATGTCCCGTCGATGAAATATGATATCTAATATTATTATTATATTATTTCTCCGTTAAACAATTTGAAAACACTAACCGATTTGTAGTGAAAACAAAACTGACATGGTAAAATAACAAAAAACCATAAATTGCTTTACCGCGTTATGACGTGTGTTTCGACCACCACTGCCCTCAATAATTATACGTATTATAAATACCTATCAATACAAATTATATATAATAATTTAAACGTCTACACAAGTGTACCGAGCGAAAAACGTGGTTTGCGTTGTACGACTTCAATAATAAACGACGCGTTATTAATGTTATACGCTATGCAATGATAATTAATAAATTATAAATGAACCGTTAATCGATTGAGCCAAACAATATTATGCAAGTGTATTATGGATAATATGTTTTCGCAAAAGTGTAGGAACCCTTAGTTCCTACCTTATATAAATCGTATATATTATATATATATATATATATACGTGTGCAACTCGAACGAAACCCTCTGCGTTCAATATAAACATTTCACAATTAGGTAAATAAAAAACACTAGTGATTACTACGAATTCCCACCGTTGAAGGTTGGTTATTATCTGAAATTATAATATTAATATGTTATATGTACCAGTGTCCAGACGGTTCTAATGTTTATTAGTCGATTGTTTTATTAACGGAAAATACACTAAAGTCAATACAAATTATGTGAAATGTCCTGTGTCACATAATCGATTTCATGATTTAATATTTTCATCTCATAATACTTAAATAGTTATATAATATGCGACGTAATCTGAAAGCCAAAATCGAGAACTACGACGTCGGATATAATAAAGATATGGTTTATGGAATTTGGTTTTGAAATGTTGATATTAAAATATGTCAAACGCGGAGGTGAAAATCTCAGCAGATCACCCAGTGTCAGTAAGAAACCGTTCTGAGAAAAACACTAACGAAAAAGTCTATTTGCAAAATCAAAACCTTTGTTTCTGAAAAATATACGTCACGCATTTGTTATTGTTTTTGTTATTTTAGAAGTAGGATACACCGTATCAACAAAAAGTGTAGACACACTTTGGTTATTAATTTCCGACGTTTTTTTCATTGTGATTATTACTGTTTTATAGATGCCTTTCGTTTTACTTTTGTGGCGTGTTTACGATCCGTAAAATCAATTTTAGTCAGAAGTACACGAATAAATAATATTATGTTGTTTGTGAAATTCGTCGAGAGTTGTTCTTTGCAGATTACAAACACCTTCGAGTGCGTGTATATAACTTGTGTAAATCTAAATACGTCCAAATACTCAATCGTATAGTATAATATTTACTATTTATCTCAAAACTTAATTTAGTCAGCTGTATTATATGTAAAATTGTATAATAATATAATATATAAATGTTTATGTCGAGCGTTTTAGTTCCTATATAATGTAATATAACTAATAATATGATGATTTCAAACTCATTTTTTTTACACCCTAATAGGTTAGTTTAATGGCTATTTTTTATTGATATTACTATACTAACTGTATTTATATATATATTAGCAACCTATGATTAAAGACTCATTTTGATCGGAAAACAGTTGTATTTAAACAACAATGACCTAATTAATAAATTGTTTAAATCGACTCCGGCCAACGTATATACCAATATATTTATAATAATAAGGCATCGTAACAAATTATTTGAACAACACCACAATGCGTTACGGGCAAACTATGAAATCGGACGTTGTACACAATGAACAGGTTGTTCATTCAGGAGATTGGGCCAAATTGTAATAGTAAAAGTAAGAAAATGTATCAATAATCGTTCAAATATTGTGTACAACAGATAAATATTAATGGGCTACATATGTCACCAATGACCTATGGTTAATAATTTAGTATCAGATTTATTATCATTTCATTTTTGGTAATTTAACGAATTATGGCCAAAGACGTGTAAGTAATATTATTATGGTGTAAAAAATGTAATACCATTGTAAGGCCAGTGTTGAAATTTGTGAATTTTGGACGTTTTAAATAAACAATTAAAAAAAAACTATCAAAAACAAAATGAAAACATTAAAATATACACAAAACCATTCAATTCGAGTTTTGTTATATCTTCGTAATTCCAAAATTAACGATGGTTAAATACTTTGAAATATTTATAGTATACGTGATTTACTACACTATTTTAATGATGAATGATTTTTCAAAATTTTTTATGCAATTTTAGGCGATTTCGAGAAATTTTTTTATATAGAGATTTTCAAGTTTCAAAATAGTTTATTTTAGGTTTTAAGATTTGAACATATTTAATATAATGTTTAAAGAGAACGCTGTTCTAACTTTTTTTCCAAATTTTTATATTTATTTTCATCACTTATTGAAATATAATATTTAAATCTAAGAAAAAAATTGATTTTATTTAACAAATTATCTAAACAAAGGTGATATTATTTTTACACTTTCTAGATAAAATTTAAATCGATATATTATTTTTATGTGTATCAAGATGCATATATGACGTACATTAATTTTCTATATGAAATTTTTGCAATTTATTCTCAACACTGTGTCTAAGACTCATTTTATATATAAAATAATAAAGCAGTATATTGTATTGAATTTGGTATAATGCACACCATAGATCACCGGGTTTTCGGGCAAAGCGTCATATTATTTTGGCCTATCATTGTATTCCAAGCTATAATTTATGCCCAGAAACAATGCCTTATATGCCTTAAAGCGGTCGAATTTACGTTCGCAAAAACGTTCGGGGATGTAAATTATTTTTCTATTTCCAAGTTTGTCCATAACGTATTGTATTGAATAGGTATAAGGTACATACATTGCACAGGGTATGCCTACTCCACGTGAGCTACTTTGAAATAAAAAAAAAAAACTATGTATTGTACACTATATGTGTGAATGTTATTATCTCGATCGGCATATGTAGTCCTTATTTTCCATCCACCAAACCCCATCACAACCGAAAATGTCGAATAAACACTTCTAGATCACTTTCCTCGTTTTTTTATACCCACATCAATCTACCGGCAACTCCAATAGCCAGACGAGGCGCACTGCGTAACGAGTGACCCGGAGTGTCCTATCGTACATACTTGAAGAGACTGCGATTTTTTATCGGTGCAAATATGTCAACATAATTTTCGTATCGTCGTCTACACTACAGCTTAGTATCTGCGATACCGATCGATACAATTCCTGTAGGTATATAATCATATGTTGGACGTAGGAGCGTTACAGCAAATGTTTTTTCTTTCTCGTGCCCTAACATTTGTTATTTTTATACGTTTTTTTCGGAAATTTTTCGACTAATTTGCAGAGTCCCCCCCCCCTCAAAAAAATAAATAAATAAATAAATAAATAAAATAATAATAAATCGAGTGCTCCATGAATTTTTTGCGAATATGTAGATGAACGAAAAGCCCACAACTCTGTCAGCTGACGTATCCACGTGATCCGACAACGTAAATGGCCCCCATTAGGTTAAGACGTTTTCAATCGATCAGGTTTCTCGCCAAATAATAATTTTATTACTAAGAATTTCTTTCTATTTTTTCAACGCAACACAATAAAACCACTGAGTTTCAGAAATAGTGATAGCGCTTAGGCGTTTGCCTGTGCCAGATTGTAACTATATAAGACGCAAATACATTTAATAATAATATTATATTATATTATTTTTCATTAAAAAAAAAAAAAAAAAAAAAAAAAAAATGTTATATAAAATACACTGGCATATCACAACTTATTGTTTTTGAGACCTTTCCGCCCACTCATCTGATAATGAACAATTTTTATAAATTCCATCATCGTTTGATGAAATTTATAATAATAATAATATTGGCCACATCAATTCGATTTACTATTCGAAACTAGTACATGGATTTTTACGAATAAAATATTATTACTTTTATATATTGTGTAGTATAAATTAGTATTGTATATAAATCGCGTGCATTATAATATTATTAACATTTATAATATAATGCTATGTGAATATAATAGTATCTAATTCGTCGTGTAACCAAATTTAATTTTGTTCTTACGATTTGTGAACTTTTTTCATGATATTTTTTATGTACAATGTTTTTAGAATTTTACGAATACAAATGAAATACATTTTTACTTTATTATAACAGATATTCGTGAATCGTAAATATCTAACATAACAAAGTGTTTGTAGATGTTCCCTGTTTACCGTTCTGAAACCTCCTAAATCTTTCATAAGTGTTTAATTTATGATAAATACAATTTGTATGGTTTTTGTAAATTTTTTTGTACTTTTCATTCTTCCAAAAATTTAAATCTGGATTTTCCATAATATATGTAAAACCACAACTCTAATTAAGGATAATGTTGTAATACTATTGACTATTTCTACAAATGTTTTTGTATAATTTTCGTTAGGTACTGAAATTCATTTTGTAATTAATTACCGTTCGTGTACCAATTTTGAGTTTATATAATTTTTACCGTCCAATATTAGTTAAGTTTGTTATTTTCCAAACAAAGTATTAGTAAAATGGATCGTTGTAAACTGTTTGGATCCCACCTCGAAATTGTGCGACCTCAAAAAGTCACATGAAAATTTTGATTTATTGTTATTATTATTATTATTTATTTTTTCTGAACTGTACTCAAGATTATATTAAATTTCATTTCAGTCGCGTTATTGTCGTCCGTCTAAGTGTATCCGTCCAGCTGTTTATGTTACTACAGCATGACTGTTTCGCATAACATATTTTCGCCCGATATTAATTAAATATCGTTGAAAATATACAGAATACTCTTTGGCATTCACGTGGCACTTGCTTATTATAATTATACATAGGTTGTTGTTTTTTTTTCTTTAGATCTATGTATTTCAATAAACGGAAAAATTATGTAAAACTATGTACATGAAATATTTATTATAATATAATTTATCTGATAATGAATTATATAAGTTTATTGTAATATTGTTCAGTAACGCATACATAAGATTGACGACTTGAATCGATGGTTAATTATTTTACACAGCAAGTTGTATAATATTTACATTAATTTGACATTCATTTATACCATTTAAAGTTAGAAATATTATTGTTTTTTTTTTTTTATTTCTCATATTTTAATTAGAATATTCTTACATTAGAATGTAAGATTTATAAAAAAAAAAAAAAAACACGATTCACTAAAGTACAAAAGAAGATTGGTAGTTATAAATGTTGATAAATTATACTTTAAAAAACGCTTTTACAATAATTATCTATTACTATACTTGATTGTTATATCGTTATGTATACATTTTTCAATTAATTTTTTTTTCGTCAATATTTTTTTTTAAACTTGAGATTTTTTACTATACCTACTCTATTTGTATATAGATACAAAATATATTCCAATTCATGGCACAAACTACAAAGTTCAAACTACATGCATTTATATAAACCTTATAAACTTTGGAAATATATTTTTTTTAGCACCTAAGTTTTATTTTAATATCCATTTATATTTTTGGATATTATTTGAAATCCCGGTATTTATATAATTACATAATTTACTTTAAACTCAAAACTTTTATCGCTAGTTATAATAATAATTATATAAATGTTGTAAATAGTTTAATGCAAATTTTAACTAGGTACTGTTTCAACAGTAATCTCTCTAGAATATAGAATGTAATTTATAATTGTGTAGATACATGGAGGTTGGAGCAAAAAAAAATTGAAATAGAAAATAAATAAAGAAAATAATAAATATTTTAATTACATTTTCAAATACATTTCGATAAAATTGATTTCGTTGTTTATGTTTACATTATAATCCTTTAATTATCATAGAATATTAAATATTACTTTTAAAAATTATTTGAATGGATTACTTGCTCTCTCAAAGAGAGGATCTTATTGTTATTTCAATATTTGTTCTGTGTTTTATAATTTGTCTATCATTTGTTCACTATGATATATAATTATATCATTAGTAAAAAACTTTATTATAAACTCTAAAAATGTCTTTGTTTTCTAAATGTCAATATTTAAATCCAATGATTATAAGTTTTTTTACGATAATTAGTCACGTGTTAGTTAATTCCACATTTACAATATTTATCATTTCGCCAGGGAAGGCATAACTATTGGCTATCTCCCTCACCCATAAGCGCAAACTATGACCCAAACGCAAGAAACAAAAACGCCCATAATCAATTTATAAAAAAAATATTTACTTTATTAACAATCCGTAAACATAAATACATTACTATCTACAGTTGTTTCATAGTTTAATTTAAACAATTAGTTTCAAAATAATAAAAAAAACCAAAAGATAAATTTAGTTCAAATTAATTTTTCCTATCTGAATTTTTTCCCCCTCCGCCCCTGACAGTTATCATCAATTATGATTTGTTACAAACTACAATTTACCATTTTCTATACAATAAACATAATTCTATAGAATATAATAATATTTATCGTGGGAAGAGCCCCCACGACCCACGGATAATATCTGTAATTTAAAATATTTAAAAATAAGATTTGTAGAAGATAAAATGAACAATACATTTTTAAAAATAGAGGGTCTTAAGTATTTAATTAATAATAATAATAATAATATATTTATTTTTATAGTTGCCATGTCAGATATATCATCCAGAAGATAAAATGAACAAGACTTTTTTTATACAATAAAGAGTTAATTTAATAATATTAATTACATACCTAATTTAATTATTATTTAAAAAATGAATCAACTGTCAAAATTTGTATCATTAAAAAAAATTTAAAAAATATTAGAAAAATGTTTTTAACATAATAATTATTAAACCTAATATGTCCTGAACCACTGGTATTCAACATTATTGGACTTATGACCCATTTTAGTTAAAATATATATTTTATGACCCATTATAAGTTTCAAACACTGTACAATTTTCAGATAATGTAATTAGTAGTAACTATTATTATTGTTTTATATTAATTGTATATAGTTCATACAATCGATGATTATCAATTAACTTATTTTTTTTTAATTATTAAAATCAAGCAATTATATAATGTAAATTGTTTCATAAATCCACGTGTAATGTACAATTATCATGATTTTCTTTTTAGGAAAAGTACTAAAAAATATCAATAAATATCTACATAACGTAAGTACAAACCATACTTGTATTTAATTTTCATAATATGAGCTTAGCTAAAATATTGATTTTGAGCGAAGCAAAAAAAAACATTTTTGAAGACTTGATTATATGGTATTTCCATTGTCATTTGTCACCAAAAAAAATATTAGACTATCAAAGGGCAATATGGCAATAAAATATTATTGAAGTTGCTTTTTCTCATTTATTTTTCTAACAATATGTTTGAGTGTTTGACAGTCTATTTAAATTGTGCATTTTAATACATGTTTGAAAAGGATAATTCTTACCCGAAAAAAATAAATAGATTTCGCATTTTTTTTTTTTGCTTATTTTTAAATTAATAGAATATATTTATATCTTAATAGTATTTTATAACAATTTAGTCTGTATATATTCATTTATTTTGCAATCGTTTTATATATCTGTACTTGAAACGTCAAGCAATACATTATTTTTGTTGTTATTAATTTTGTTTTATTATTATATAGAAATACTCACATTAAATTAAATTTTAATTACTAAAAGGAGCTGCAGTATCGATTTAAATACTTACCTATTATGCAAGTGTTTAAGTTTAAACCAACAGCTTTGTTGAAATTTAATTTTGTGATGTATTTAATTTTTACTTTTCCAAGTTTGTCTTGGAAATAGACAATTTTGTATTTAATACTTTTATGTCAGTGTTGAAAAAAATTAGACCAATAAACCACTAGCATAATATTTTTGTTATACATATCCAAGTATAAAAATGTAAGCAAATAGGTACTATTTTGCTGTACAGTGTAGGTGTCTAGAACGGATGTGCGGGTGTCTGTAATGGATGTGTTGAATTTGAATTCAATCATATAAAATCATTGTATACGAAAAACGATTCTGAACGAAGACGGTCTATCAGCCTATATTACTAAGTATATTTTATGATATTATTGATATTAAAGTAACTTATTTTACTAAGACATTAGTAATACAGTACACTTCGTTGCCCGTAAAAAAGTTCATTTAAATAACGAATTGAACAATGTTATTCTGTGTAATAATGTTCAAAAAAAAAAAAAAAAAAAATAGAAAAGATTTAACTTTAAATTGGCGGATAGTAGTAAGTTATTACTAATAACCAATAAATAACTCATTTTTCCTTACGGATGACTAATCAATTGCTAGCAGAAATAAATAAATATATGGTCATGACTTTAATAGCTGTTGCATCAACCTTAAATAACTGATTTAATCAATTATCTTATCTAAACATTCTAAACTTTCCTTAAATCGTCAAAATCTTTCGATTAGTTTTTGATTTCATAAACTTCGGTCATACAATTAATAGTAGATACCACCTCAGATAATAAATTTTAAAAAATTAACAAATTCCAAGTATCTATCTATTATAGTTTAGACTCTACGTTGGTCAAACAGTCAGTCAGCCAGTCAGGGTGATCTTAAAAATATATGCGTCTATACATCTGAAACTAACGACTTGAAAAAAAAAATACAGAAACTTGTGGCTATGATGGCCGGGTTCGGTGATAGTGCAATTACCACGTATGTAAAGAAGTGACCAAATATCAATCATAGGTTAAAATTATATTCAATTATTTTAAATATTTTATTTTATTTAACCAGTAGCAGCTATTTATATAAAAAAAAAAATACTTATTTCTTCTACTACTATTTTAATATGTAACCAATGATAGGTACCTATCATACCTAGGATACCTATGATAGATGACATTTTAAAAATTTTTTACTTATAGAGCACTATTACGTGGTGGTAAGAAAATATTGTCAAAATATCACTTATCATAGTTAAAGATTTACATTGATCAGCCAGTCAGGAAACGTTCAATTATATATATATATATATATTTATAGATAGATAGATAGATAGATAGATAATAATATACTTTACAAAAATGTAAAGTATATTATTATGTACAGTACCTACTCACGAATAATATTTTTAAATTACCCCAAAAGGCGATAACAGACACAAAAAATAAAACACACTTCATTGTAAAATTAATACATTTATCACTCTGCTCAAAGCTTAAAATGTAAGGATTTTTATTGTAAGCCCGACAATTATATTATCGTATAAAATTAATAAGTAGAGTACAAAAACACATTTAACAGTGATAATGCAAACATCTAATGCATTTTTATGATTATTGTTTAGGTACAATAAAAATTTTAAAATTTTTATAATGGCCAAAATATATTAAAACCAGTGTATTTAATAACATCGTAATATTAATTATAAACATTGATTACATTAAAATAATATGTGTATGGTACGTCTCAAATAGGTGAAATATTATTGGCATATTAGACGTTTTACAATAATTTCTTTTTTAGTTATAATTTTCGGAATAATAAAACAAACAACATATTATGATTAAAGTCAATTAAATTAATTAAAATCTTTATCTTTATTGTAAACCTGAAGTATAATTTTTTTTATAATTTCTACAGTTGTGATTATTTCTATCCGCAAAACGCATACCAACAATAGTAATAGATATTTGCCATTACGTTATATCACCATTACGATGTAACACCTGTATTTTGACTATGTAGAAAAGAGCAGTATTTCACTTCAGGTCGTTTTTGTATAACCGTGTGAAACAATATCCCCTGATTAGAGAGTTTCTATTTTTATCGACCAATTATAGATACCAAAGGTTACTTAGGTAAGTTTAAATATTCCAACTAGGTCAACGTATGGTTGTAGCGTTTATCGATACCTCATGGCCCATGTAAAACAACTGTGACCATAGAAACTGATTGCAATATCAAACAAGATGTACCAAACTCAGATTACAAAACTACAACAAACGTCGTACGTGAACACGTTCCACATGACACAGCGAAAGTGGAATTAAAGCACTTTAACGCTATTTGTACCTAACGTTCTTTGTAGTATTTACATTATTATTTATCACGCAATAAATATTTAAGCACAAACTATATTAATCAGATCATAACAACGTTGAATGCGAGTAATTTCGTATTTATTACTTCCAACCTTTTTATAATTACTATTTACTACACACCCACACGTTTTCTGTAAAATTTAATTCTATGATTTCAGCAAAAACGAACATTAAAAAATTATAGATATACAATTTTAAAAGAAAATAAATTTAAAAAAAATTAATTTAAATTTTTTCAATGAAAACACACGTGTTTTTTTAATGTTATTCAAAATGAATTGCTGTAGAAACTTGCATTTTTCACCAAATATTTATATTAGCATTTATTATATGTTATATAAATTTTAAAATATTTTGGCACTTTTTGTGCTATTTAAAGACAGTTGACATTTTTTAATATTTTAGTATTTCATCGATAACATTTTTCGCTCTTATCGAAATATAATATCAGGATGATTTTTTATTTGAGTATATTACATAATACAATGTAGTACGTTATACATTGCAGGCCTTGTTCCAATATAATTTTTTAATTTACTAGTGATAATTTATTTAATATAAAATAATCTTTCCTTCAAGTACAACGACAAAGGATTTGGCCAAATTTACAATGGAAGTAGAATGGGATGACCACATAAAAAGAGAACCCAGAGAACAGCATATTCAGATGTATCATAGTCGTTGATTTCAGAGCACTTTCACGTCGTATCTACATACCTACACACTCGCACTTATACACTCATGACTTGTACAATATTTATACTTTATTCATGTTTACTGTTAATAAATAGACAACTTGTTTTACTATTGGAATTATCTACGATTACAAAACCACTATCAATCAGGAGATTGTACGTAACAAGGCAAAATATACGGATCTATGGTAAACACTAAGCAATGTAACCATGTGGCTGCTATACATCATCACACGATTTTTAAATTCCAACAATTCCCAATAAATCTTTATAAAATATATTTTTGAACTTTACATTTAACTGTAGTATTATTCATGACGCGTTTAGTACAGTTCAAATTTTACAGATTTTTTAAATTCGTTTTCAAACATTTTGGGAAATTATCATAAAATATCAATAAAAACAATTAGGATATTTTTTCGAAAATTTTGCAAACTTAATTAAACTCAAAACTTTAAAAAAAAAATACTCACAGTGCCACTATACTTGGGACTTATTGGACATTTATTGGAATTTGTAAGAATTTAAAAAAAACTATAAGTTAAAGCTACAGTTTGAAATTGTTGGTGCCAAGTACATGACCACATCAGTAAAAACTCTGTTATAAAAAATAAAATATCGTGTTAAAAATTACTCCACGTTACGATTTTATAGGATATAATAATATCATTCCCAAGTCCTAAAACTTTTATAAATGGTCCAGTAAATCTAGCAGAAACTATCAATACAAATTACTCTCCAACAACATTTATTTTTTTTTTATGAACTTTTAGCTGTGCATATGCTTAACTTTTGATAAAAGCTGTGTGCATGTGCTAGACATATACAAACTTTTGACAAAAAAAAAAAAAAAAATTGTGAAAATGTTAGCGGAGGTTCTTAAAACACTTTCTGTCGGAAAGTCGTAAATGGTAATAGTATAGCATAATTGTATCGTTTCCCGTGGCACCGAGTACGAAATCGGAAATTAAATCAATACTATTTCTGATTAAATCGATAATCTCTATAATATACTGCGTCATATTTTTTTTTTTTTTAATATCAGTTAATGTCAAAGGATTGTTTCGTTTGTCAGATTGTTGAGTACCTAAGTGCCTGCGGGGAAAACAGGAATCTCCACTACGAAGTTTGTACATTTTGTGTGTTTATTCCATTCGTTTCCGGTCCGATTGTGAAAACAGCTATATAGCGTATAGGTGCATGGGAAATGTGATGTGTAATCACAGTAGTTGTTCGCTAGATGGCGAAACCATTTCGGCAACGACTCTTGAATTACCGTGTCGACTAAGGGTGTACACATTTACAGCGGCATCGAATTTTTAAAATAATTGATAGATAATGAAGTTAGTTGCAAATTGGATTGAAGTACATATATAAGAATATAATATGATTAATGATTATCACATTTTTTATCTCTATCCGTTTAATGTTGACCCTTGTATCATCGTCAGAAAAATGCATTCGTACGATTATCGCGGTATAGGTATATATAGTGTAGGTATGTATACGTGCCATTTGACAATCACTGTCAAATAATTATGAAATGCCATTTCTATTTTTCACACATTTTTTGGTCAATAATTGAAAATTTGAACGAACAATTAATTAACGTCATTGTCTGTTTTCTAGTAAACGGGTGAATATAATATTATGATTTTATGTAATGCAAAAATAAAAGCAATTAGTAAAAACCAAAGAGCATAATATTATGAAAATAAAATAATTAATTAATTAATTATAATAATAGTATATTTGTAATGTATAAATATTAATCTAAAAAATGTATTGAAATTTCGAACCGTCGACCATTTGAGAACGAGAAGGAATGACCGATCACAATCTCATAAAATATTACAAAATAGATACTGTCTCCGCACGAGTTCAATATCATCATATCATTATCTATTATGCGGTATTATTAGAAATCACCCAAAAAATTATTACAGTCGCATATAACATAATTTCCCTGATCATGAAGATTAGAAAATCTACGAACCACCACCTTTCTTAATGATATTGAAAAACATTTGTCCACATTAAAATGATACCATAAAGATTAAGTAGTAATAGTACTCAAATTGTATTAACGACTCTTTGCACACTAATTCAAATTGGTTCCTAAAGTTAATTTGTTGATGTTTACCTTTAGTAGTACTAATTTCTTAATGTCTAATTGTCTTTTACTGGAAAAAATGATTTAGTCCGACTAAAATCATACAATATTGTCAGCGCTTTGGGTATAAATTTCATTTTTTCTTAAAGACGGTAGTTCACTTAATAATACTTGTTATCTGTTGGAAATACAAAAATGTACAGTACGCACAAACAATTGGTCACTACACATAATGCCGAGCCAGTAATACGGTAAAAATCTTGCTAAGTGTTCCGAAGCTAATTCATTAGAGATAATCCCCATACGGATGTATCGTCGGAATAAAATTAGAAAACCATATTGCAGAAGTTAGATTGTTTTAGGATATATTATTTATAACTTTAAGATACAATATTTTTGGAAGGTCCAAACTATTAGTTTTTAAAAAAAACTATAGAAAATACTGTAAATATTTGATTTATTCCATAATTTAAGCAACCAATGCATTATAACTAACAATAAATACCTAAGTGTCTTAATCTAACCTACAATATTTAATTTATTTTTACCAGCTAGATATTATAAACGTATAGCTATATATATTTCTAAATTCTTTGAACTTATAACAATAAAAAGGGAAAAGTTCAAATTACAAAATAATTGATGTAGAAATAATAAAAATAAACCTATGGACTATCTAGTAAAAATTTTAAAATCCTTACACATAAATATTATATTGTATTTATAAAAACAAAATATGAAACAAAAACTCGAACTATATGCTTATTCATTTTTATACAAGAGAAAGTTAAATGAAAGTAATGCATAGTTTTAAAAACTAATGATTCCCAAAATAATTCATAAGGCACAATAAGTTTTTATTTAAATTTTACGTCATTAAAAACATTTCCGGACAAACATGGTTTCCGTTACCATAGTTACTAAAAATATTAATGCGATCACGTTATCAGAGAATACAATTCCGAATGTTTAGTTCTTGAAGGTGACCATATTATAATAAATTAAAGTATACATGAAAACGCTAAATATACAATAGGACAGTGGTGAATTTACGATTGTGGGGGGGAGTAGGTGTTTCAAGGGGTCTATGGGGTCTGACTTCTCCATCTTTGATATCCAATACAATCATGTTAAATTTTATATTTTTACACGATTAGTGACTATTTGTTTCTGTAAATATTTCCTTTACGGCTAACTGTTAATTTTGGGTATTTGTAATTTGTAAGTAACTTATAATACATATAAATTTACATTAATATTTAAATAAAGTAATTTTAATTTTATTTTAATATAAAATATGTTCTGTTTTTTTTACATTATATATTAAAAATATACCATTGTTCTTTAAAAAAAAATTAATAAAACTTCTTTCAATATTGAGAAAATCAAATTTGTGAAACAGTCTTGCAACTATTTGTTCTTAGTCTAATCATTTTTTTTTTATTTTTTATTGAAGAAAACATTTTTTGTGACTCATTATGTTCAAAATAAGGTAATGTTATGAAAATATTTGTGGGCCTTAGCCGCTACCTCACCCCCACCAATCTCACCGGTTGCACATATGGTTAGAGGACTAAAGTCCCTGCGGCACGGTATTGGGAAAATGATTTGAATCAGCGGTACTAAACACCACAAAAAACATACAAGAAAATAAAACTATGAAGTATGTACACTTAATTTCCTAACCGCTTTTAATTATTAAATTAAAAATTATTGGTGCCATTATAAATGAATTCATTCGAACTGCATTCGTCATAAGCAAACAGTCAAAATAGTTATCCCTATAGTCTATACCTACAATCTACATACACGACGCATATTAATATAAATGTTTAAATGTATAAAATATTCGTACATCGTACTCATATAATATATGATGGTTATAAGACCTCGATCAAGCCCGTTGGACCAGGGTTTCCGGCATGTTGGGTTTATGTGGACAAGATTTCACGAAGAGGGGATAATTTTTTTCATCATGTTTTCGGATTTAGGGTGTAGAAATCGGAAACTCATGCTTGTATTGGTTTTACAACGACTCGGATTTTATGTTTTACCTACTTTGTGGAAAATATATTTCTGTGGCAGAAGCCAGAAGTCCACCTCTCTCCCAAACGGCTGTCTACATTGGTCCTCATTTGTATAGGTGCACCTATATTTTAGGACCTTCGATAATGGTATTCGACCTGCAGGCTCTAAATATAATGTCTATTGATATAACTGTAAAGTGTATCTAACTTAACTGTGAATATGACATTCACATTTCTAATATATAGGTAACACGTACCTATTGTATCGGCCAATAGTATAGGTGCATTTTAAAAATAGACTGTTGTGCGGTATGTTTTGTAGTTAACATATCGAAATAATATATTAAACTCGTCGTATATTCGTACAATGTCGTTGTGGCGTTTTGACGATGTTATGATAACATTGTTATCAATCTTTGTTTTGGTCACGGTGGTAAATAACAGCTATAGTATTCTTTGTTAGTAATGTATTATATACCTATGTTTTATACTTTCGAAAAAAAAACGGTGATATAGATAAATAATGACGTCATAATGCCTAATATACATTATACTAATGCTTATAATTACACAGATATGTATGTATTTTTTATTATTATTGTTATTATATTTTGTTACAGATTTAACAATTATAGTTATAAGCAGGATTCAGATTTTATAGCAATTGCTAATTATTATAGGATACAGATAAAAAGAGAGTGAACTATGCATTTGTTTTATGCACCAGGAACTTCAAATATAAAATTTTATATTGCTATTTTTTGCATATTTGAAGTATTTTAGATCTTCAGAGCTATTTTTTGCTGATGTGCATAATATAATGATTTACTTTGTATTTTCATAAATCCCGTTATTATTGAATGAAAAATAGTAAAAAAATTTGTCATTTATGTGAATCTATAAGAAAAATAAAAACATTTTTGTTTCATATTACAATATATTTTCAGGTAGTCCGACGTATTAGATCATCGAACAGTATATGACAGTATTACAGTTGACTTAACCTATAGTTATTTATAACAGTATTATGACTCCTAATCGCTTGTACCCGGCACAATTAGTTTTTTTTTATTTTATCAATAAATATAGTTATTGGATATACATTTTTTCATATTTTTAAGGCATATTATATCGCTTATTTTAAGATTTTTTACATCATTGTATAGCGCATATTTCGATACTTATAAGTGCTGTAAAATTTGAGCCCTGGTAGTAAGCCTACTTTAAAATTAAATACAAGTTTTGACAAAAAATTACATCAAATGAAAGAATTTACAATCATTGAAAATATTTATAAATATCTCCTGTGTTTTCTTCATTGAGCGCATATTGCAATGAGGTTAGGTTATTGAAGATTTTCAATGCTCCAGTGTATTTGGGCATTTGATCACAATACGATTTATCGTAGGGCCTTCAATGCATGTGTCGCATAGTGGATCCGGGTTTTTGGTGGTAAGGTAAGAGTGGGTGAGGCACGTGTGTTCTATTCTCACTCAGGTGGTTACACATTTAATGTAAGGGAAAATATAAACTGAGTTTGCGATTACATTTTTTGTTGTAAACTTGGCTCAGAAATTGCAGCTAATAAAAAAAAAAGGTTGATTGCAAACTCAGCCCGATAATTTTCACCGATAAACATAATATACTAGCAAAATATATATATCCTGTCATAACCAAATTAAAAAAAAATACAAACAGAAATTTATATTGATATCAACAGTCTATTATAAACCATTTTAGTTTCAAAATTCCAAAACTAAAAAAAAATTAATTTGACTTACATTTTTATACTTACAATTTTACATTTATATAATTTAATTCTCCTATAACGATTTTTTATACTTTTTAATAATATGAAAATAAAAATAAAACAAAATAATTTTTGGATTATTATGAAAATTGCTTTCTCGTGGTGTCCTCTGGATAATGCTAAATGATTCTCAAAAATATTATAAGAGATTACTGATTACATCATATTTTGAGAAGAACTGGGCACATTATTATTTTTACTCGGGCCGAGCTTACATGTCAATCATTTTGCCTGAAAAAACCCCGGCCGAGTTTACTTTAAACCTTTTAAATTGTTTTTTTCTTGGCCGAGTTAATATAATGTCGGTTTATTAAGACCGATTTTCCTTACAATATGAACATAATATATCGAATAGTCGAATCCTAAGTTAGGTAGTTAACTGCGGCAGCACTTTGATATTACACTATTTTATCTACCTCCTGCCCGAACTCATAGTCTTAATTTTAAACACTCACGTTACTATTTAAAATTTGAATAATTCAAATGGGAAATATTTATAATTTTTTTTTTTTATATATATGAAACACAAAAAGGTTTATTTTACTTGTTTGATTTCCAACTTAAGTAAACCGAAAAATACTACGGTAAATTATACACTCTGTATAATAATATAATATTATATAATATCAGTTGTCGATATTTTGCAAATTCGTATATAAAAAAATATTAATTGGAAAAAATAGTGTAACTATACGGTGGTCAAACACGATATTTTCATTAAGCATTGACAGCTGTGCGCCCGCGTATATCTATCAGTAAATAATGGTTTTTCAGCATCACAGCACATTATTACGGAGTTTTCGGTACAATAATATTATATTATAATACGAAAAAAAAAAAACACACAAGTACCCCCCATCTATATTTTTATTATTATTATCGTACCGACGCGCGACGAAGGAGAGAAGACAACAGTAAAACTCTCCGCCACCGCACTGTCTATATAGACAACGCCGAACAAAATAATAAATATATAGGTACGACGAATAATAATATATATATATATATATATATACAATATGTAATAATCATTACGAGCAAAGCGTACACAATGGTATTATACCGAAGAGGACCGTCGGGTTCCGCCACCCACCGCATATAACAGATATACGTAATAATATGCGAATAATTATTATGTATATAGCCTTTACTCGATTAAAATATTGTTGTACAATTTTAACGGTGTAGTCGATCTTTCGCAGTCTATATTATGACATGATGTATTATACACACAACGATGTTAAATATTAAAGCATCCCGTCTCTTTTGTCGGTGATTTTTTTTTTTCAACGACAAACCCTCAACTCGTATAACATTAATAATAATAATACGGTGGAGATACTTACATGTACATATACATATATATATATATATATATATAGGTACACGGCATAATTATCATACAATTTTTAATAATAATAATAATATATATATATATATATATATATAATCATTATTATCATCGTCGCAACGTAAACGGATCGACGGAGAGGCTGCACCGGTAGGTATAATATAGATCAGTTGACGTACGCATATACCTATCTACCTACCTATGTATATAATACATTTAGTTGTGTGTGTGTGTGTCGATGTCGGTGTGTCGGTAGGTCGGTGTTACCCGGTGTCAAATATGTAAATACCGAGCCCGCATTAACATAACAAAGTGCGTACACGTCTCTGCGTATATACATAGACCGTGTATAATTTTTAATTCAGTCGTAATGTTTATTATTTATTTGCAGAATATTTCGCCGGGGCGAACATCAATATTTGAACGGCGAGCGGAGAGCGCATTAACGCCGTCCAATCAATAGTCTTAACAACGGGGTAAAAAATAACAAAAAAAAAAAAAAGGAAAAAAGGGGACCATAAACAAAAATAAATTATAGGTACACACACAATATTTAATATATATATATATATGTATACACTTCCAGTTTATTTAAATACGAGATAAAAACCATACTCTTTATTTTAATTCCATTTATTTGATTTTTTTTTTTGTTCTCTCCGTTTTCCACGTGAGAAGGACGACTAAAGCGTATTGCCCGCGAGTCCGTACGTTTTACGCGTATCTATACATTATTATTACTATTATAATATACACGCGTACAAGATA
Source organism: Pentalonia nigronervosa (assembly GCA_014851325.1). Taxonomy (NCBI): domain Eukaryota; kingdom Metazoa; phylum Arthropoda; class Insecta; order Hemiptera; family Aphididae; genus Pentalonia; species Pentalonia nigronervosa. Next base: position 25,162 of record JACXSJ010002303.1, on the reverse strand, counting down.
TACAATTACACAATTTTCTCTTTTGCGGGGCACGTCGAGGTATTGGATTAACACAACCTTAATTTTTGCTTGTTTCTTTTCGTTTTTATTCTCCCTATTAGGTTAACGCCTTAACGTTTATGCGCATAATTTATACTATAAAAACGCGTCTATACACGTCCCCGCTCTTAACTAGCTTAAGTGCGGGCGTCACCGTTTTCTGCCAAAATGTACCCTCCCCTTTTCGACCAGTACCTACAGTTTTCTTTAAAATTTATTAAAACATATTATTAGCTTACTCGAATAAATTAAAAATTAGTTTTTGTTTGAAAAATTTTACTATTTTTACAGTCTTTACTTTTCAATGTAAGTTTATTTTCGTTTATAATTGATTTTTTGGAAATAAATATAAACCAATATTATTCCTTGTTAGTTGTTTGATATAATATAATGTAAAACACGGCCCAATCAATTATAGTGATGTGTCCTACAGACTGTATACGCAATAGAATATAGTATGGTAGTATAATATAGAATAATGCTATTATAGGCATTATGGAAAATCAATTAGGTATATGTTATCGTGTTTATCAATTTATCACGACACACACACACATTGTACGAGACACTCAATAAACACTCAGTTTGAAAGTGTTCTCGTATACGTACTTACTTACAGGCATTTTTTAAAATTAAAATTAATTAAATTATATAATATAATCATTTATAATGGCTGAATTTATTGAAAGTAATCGGGGAAAGTATTTATTAGTTTCTTAAAATTATAAATTTTCAAAATCTAATACAAAATTGAACGGCACAACTCATTGAAAATGCATCGATCGTAAATGTGATGCTATATTATATACAAATCAAACAAATACAATTTGCTCTGAAAGCGAGAATATAATACACATAAACCATGGTCTATATATAAGGAATTAAATTGATCATTAAATACAGCTTGTAAAAGAAAAACTGAAGAGAATCTTCATAGTAGACCAAAAAAATTTTTATGCTAGAAATATGTAAATTCATTGAATACCAATATTATAGATTTTAAAATAATAAACAAAAATATTTATAAAAAACGTGAGAAAATTCTTCCTGCTATACTTAATAACCTCGTCGGAGTACATAAAGTTTTAGATTTATGAAATCAGTAATGAAAGAAGGTGAGCCCTTTTATTATATAATTACAGAAAAACGTGTAATTATATTTTCTTGTAACACAAATTTAAAGTTACTATCGGAAATAGATTCAATATACATGAACGGTAAATTTAAATTTTATCCTCAATTTTTTACTTAAATGTTTACTATTCATAAACTTAAAAATGGACATTATATTTTTATTGTATTTTGCTTATTAATAATGAGTTATTACTAAACAAAAGTTATGAAACATATGTATATACTTTCCATAAAATAAATATTTTTTTAAATGAATTAAGTATACAATTTTCTCCAAAATGGGTTGTGATAGACTTTGAGATGGCAATTCACAAAGCTTTCGAAGACGTTTGGCTTAACACTGAAATAGTGGGTTGTAGATTCCATTTGACTCAAACTTGATGGCGAAGTGTACAAAAATTTGATTTATCAATAGATTATAATGATACGTCATCTGAAATAGGACAATGGATTGGACACACTTTTGGCTTATTGTTTTAAAGCCTACATGAAGTATTAGAATGTTTTGTCAATGATTTTATGTTGGACTGTTCTAATGACAAAAGATTAAAAAAATACTGTAATTAATTGACTGACAATTTCATAAATTAAGAGAGCTTATTTCTACCTCAATATTGGGCTGCTGCGTTGGCAAGTCTGACTAGAATTACTAATGCTTACGAGTCGTTTCACTCCTTTTTTAATCAAAGCTTTTATAAACATACTCCATCCAGAATGAGCTGGTTACCTACTCTTATTAATGAAGTTCAAACAGATATATACATAAAAATTAAAAGTATCAACATTTTAAAAACACCTCGTTACGCAAAAAATGTAATGAAACGAAACGAAACTTACATTTAATACTACAAAAATAGTAAAATATGTTGTTACAAATTTGTCAAACAAATATCATACAGTTATAAAAAAGTAAAACTTAATCTTAATATAATATTTATGAATGCATATTTTATTATCATAATTATTATTATATATGTATTATAAGACTATATTTATTTTTATTCGATTAATGTAATATGTCATAACAGTTTATTGCCAATTGTTTTATTTTATCATTTTTTTACACAGTTGTAGGTAATAATGTTAATAAAAAAACTACTGACCGAAAAAAGCGGACGCATTTAAGTGCGTTTTATCAGATAAAAATAATATCGAACAACCTTTGAACCTAATGATTTATTAAAAAATTTATTGTATGATATATAATATTACAATATTTATCAAAAAAAAAAAAAAAATACAACGATTATTGCAACTATTATCTATTACAGGCGTCATCGACGGGGGAATAAACGCATCACGCTACACACAAGAGCAACAACAGTGGCACTACCTGCAAACTACTGCAGCAGCTATATATTATGCACACTCATACGTTGGATCACAACTAGAAAGATTCTCAGGAGTGGCTATCGCCGTCTAATTTGATTTTAGCAAGTCGCTAGTTTTTATAATAACAGACGACAAAAATTATATTTGAATTTCGAATATAAATAATGTCTTCAGATTATTATATTTTATTTGCTTTCATCGGTTTTGATGACGAATTGTGTAAACTAGAGGTCGTGCTTGTGAACGGGTATTGAAATACACGGGTAAAAAGAAATATATTAAAGCCCGTGTATATTGTATATTGATTCAGAATTTAGATATACTTTAAACATAAATATTTATAATAATATAATGTGTGTATATTCCAATAATTATTAATTGGTCGTTAATCAATAATAGAAATCGTATAGCTCTTAATTGCCTACCTATCTTTTATCGTTTAGAGATGTTATAAATAGTTTTTAGTTATGCTTAATAAGATACATTCGTTTATCGCATAATATTATATAGGTATAAACTATAAGTATAATAATATATAAAATATTAATATTTAAACTGGTTTTAAGATTAAAGCGTAAACAATCATTAACTATTGATAAATGTGATTACGCCATATACTGGGAGGTAGTGAACACAATATAACATGATACGTGTTCTGTCATTTTGAGTTCAGAAAGTGGAGCAACCATAAGTCAGAACTGCAAACTAATGAAATGTGATTTTATTTGAATATATGAGTATTCAAGCTCACGGGCATTTAAATACACGGGTCTACGCGGGTATTTTTATTACACGGGCTACAACGCCGTCGTAAGTAAAAACACGGGTACCCGTGTACTTCATTACACGTGCAATCGCGACCCCTGGTGTAAACCATTATTGTATATTAGAGGCGAGCGTACCTATAAATGACTAGCGGTCCTTATTTTGTTAAGTCTCGGCCAATGCGTTGCTATGAATGGTTGTACATTATACCCGATGTGTGTACATATTATATTTTGAATAATCAAGCACCAGTCTTTACGCGTGTTTGGAAAAAAAAAAAAGTTTACACGACAAATTTTATTACAGCCCATTTGAAAAAAAACGTACTAACCAATGGATACACGATATTAGGATGGCCTTATGCATTTCACTTATACAGTTTATGTTCCGCAGATGTACGCCAACGTACTGGCATACTCAAATAATTTGTACCTAAAAAAAAATAAAGAATCTCATTACCGTAATATTGCTGCGCAAATATTATTATTATAACCGATGGCTTTTTTTGATAAATAATCGGGAAACCTCTCTTCGGATCGCGCTACCGCCGCCACCGTCATGCGAGTATAATGATGTATACGACGGTATATTATACTATCTTCGTCGTGAGCCTCGAATAATATATTATATTACTCTTCGGAATATTATCCAAGTTAATTTACTTTATATTTCTACACATATACGCGTTTACAAGGCATATTATAGAGTAAACGCGAGTTATTCGTATATTATATTGTTCCAATTATTCGGTACTCGACGTATTTGTTCTCACAGCCGTTATATATAGATTCTAAGCTCTCCGGGGATATACGCGTACATGTATATAATGATAATATGTTATGCGTATGTTATATACCGTGTAACATTTACCGCAAATCCGTCTTTTAACGATTTCCCGCAACTTAAGTATTTCGAAGAGATGGAATCTATAATAATATATGTAAGTTGAGTGCGTCGTATTTGTCTAGTCAAATAGTATATAACATATTATGTACATAACAAAACGCACATAAATACCTAATAAATGCACCATGCTCGTCTTCTTCGAGGAGCAGTTATCGCAGCAGTTATCGCGGGTTTCGTTATTCGGTTTGTTCTGCTTTTATGTAAACGGTTAAAAATTAAATAGATTTAAATATACTCAAACGTAATTATTATTTTAACACATAGTCGATGACGTGTTTGTTCAGCGCTGTATTTTATACCAATCTATATATGTATATAAAAACCGTAATACGCGCCATATTATGTTATTTTGTATTACAGTTGCTGTCTCTGCTTAAAAAAGAAAACTAAACTTCCGTACAACAAAATTACGATCCACTTGAACTAATGACGGCCGATTTAATAAAAACATAGTGTGTAGGTACTTTGTTTAGGTACGTAAAAGTACATTTAGTATTGACATTATTGCCTTAAGCTTACTCACTCAAGCTCGCTAAACGAACACACATTTCATAAGAAATAATTGGTAAAATAAAATAATATTTATTTTCAACTTCCTTGTAATATATTATGATAGATTTAGCTATAAAAGATATAAGTACCCACATTGGCCACATCAATAAACTTATAGTCTTTTGATATTATTAAGATAATTGTATAGGGTTGGTCGGTACGTTGACGCATAAGCCCCAATATCCAAAACCTGAAATCCTGATTTTATCACACTATTTTGTTTTTTAATTAAACGAAATTACCGTCATTCATTGTTTCAATTGTACTTAATCGTTCTTCATGAGAAATTATCTGTTTAAAAAATTTTTTTATTTTTAAAGTAAACCATTTCATTACATTAAAAACGATTTGAATACCTAGTACAAGAGTTTGATGGGTCGCAAAGGTGACTTTTTTTTAATTTGAAAAATTGACAAAATGATTTTGTGCTCTGTTTACATAAAAATTATTAAGATTTTGTTAAATAGAGGTGTTATTTGAAAACTTCCATGTAACTTTAACAGTAGCTTAGTAAAAAACTTAATTACATTTTCAATTTGTATAGGCTATACAGAGGGACTGCATAAAACTTTTTTAAATTTAATTGTAATATACAGCTTGATCACTCTATTGCAAATCTAAAAACTAATAATATGTTTTTTTTTTATATTTTAACATTTATACCACTCCTTATTATACTAAAATGTATAGTATACCTAAAATAAAAATAACGCTTATGGTAATTTGATAAAGACAAATACTTTGTTTTAATTAAAAACACAAAATATTCGAAACAATTGAATTTAGTATAAAAATTATAGACATTTATATTAGTTAAAATTATTGCCCAAAGCAATTTTTTGACTCTATTAAATTAAAAGGAATAATGAAAAAATATTTATTATTTTTTTTTTTTTTTATACAGATTAAAAATTTGTTTCTGATTAACCTAACTATTAAACTATAACTACATTATTTAGCTCAGATTTTTGTTCATTCAAAAAAATGTACACACAAATTACTATTTAAGTTGAAAAAAATTAAAATCAAATACATATTTAACATGTTTAATTTGTTATCTGTATCGATTATATTTACAAATTCGCCTATGAATGGAATTCCACTTTGTTAAAATAATTATGTGTGTGTGGACAGTTATCTTCTACAGTACTAAACTCGAATTGAAGACGCGCAAGAATTTAAAAATAAATAGGTACTATATTTTAATATTTAAAAGTCTTGTTGAGTTTTTGTTAGTATAAAACGGTATCTACGTGAAATTTTAAATACTGCATGTTTGTGATTTTGCTATGAACCGTTATGAAATATGCAAGCGGTATTCCGTTCAAAATATAAACATCAGACGTAAATATATTGTTTTTTCTCACTAACACGCTCAGATGTCTTAAAATATTTGATACGGTATAATACTGAATAAATCGAGTGCGTTGATTATTTAAAAATTATATTAGTGATGATAATAATAACAAGACGGGGTGATTTTATTTTCTCGCAGACGGTTGGTGCCTAGACACCGCAGTACCATAATATTATACTCGAAGTGACATCCTGCGTGAGACAAAACTCATTTTTTTATATATTATACGTAGACAGTATATTTCTGTACTGTATATATATATATATATATATATATATATATATATATATATATATATACATACATAGAGAAAGAGAGAGACAGAGAGACAGAGATGGATCCCCTCGATTCACCGGTAGAATTTCGATTCGATTTCGTTCAATTCAAATGATGGTTTTGGCTAAAAACTTTTGACACTCGTCGCGCCCCAGAAAAATCACTGAAGTGTCCATTGCGAATACAAATCAGCTTAGTTCGTGTCCCGGACCCTAGTACGTGGGGTTCATTAGTTCAAAAAATAAAAGTTCATTGACGGTGCCTATGCGTCGACCTCGTGATATTCAAATCATTCGATTCTCCTGCAGCAGTATTATAGTGTTCCACTATGTTAAACGACTTCATACAGATGATGAAGAATAAGTGCATAGAAGTTTAAAATAAATTAATTATAGCATAGGTACTGTACATAATTGTATAGTAGTATATATATTTTAATATAGGTACCATATATGCCGCGAACACACGCGTACATTTATAATTGAAAACGTACATGCAGTTAATAACAAATAGGACCCGGAATTATGTGCATTTGCATATTTTTCTTTATTGGTGTAAAAAGTAGCGAAATAAGTTATACATTCGAAATAATCTGCATGGTTAAAATACATAATACATATTGAGAAAAAATATAGTATCAAGTTAATATTATCACCTTACTTGAAATATATTCAAAATTCGATTATTTTTAAATTAATTTTTTCCCGTATATATATATATATATATCAGCTCGTTGACCTTTCGGCTAATAAATTAATGTCAATAGCTATTCAGTTGAAATGTGTTCATAGCTATAATAGCCTATAGTCTATAGCAAGATAAAGTTTGATGTAAGTAACAGTGTTGTAACACAAATGCACAACGATAACGTCGATAACGAAAAACTAAAGTAAAAACCTATATAGTGACTTACTTCACCTTTATAAGTATGTTTTGATGTCTTCGACGGATATAGCCATATAGGACGAAGTTTTTCCCGATTCAAGAACAAATTTTCTGAATACCGGAGTGCATGTTTATTTAAAAATGTATACAAGTCTTTAATAGTCGACTGTAACTCTCTAGGTAATACATATAAAATATTATAAAAATGTACATATTTTTTAAATTTTTTTTTCCTTCATGGTCCTTTATTTAGATGAGTGAATACCTAACGTAATACTAAAAATAGTACTAACTCAAAATACAATGGGCAATGCAATGAGTCAATGAATATATGAGTCTGTGCAAGTTGTGTGTACAGTTCAATTACTTAAATTATTATTTTTTTTTTTTGATTTAAGCTAAACTTGTGTTGAAAATAGAGAGTTAAAGATCTTTATATAATACAGATTGTAAATTATATAACTAGTAACAAATACAATTAAGAAACATTATTTTGTACGTGATAAAAACTTACAGTTTTAAAACGGTTCAACATTATATAAGAACATATACAACTATACTTCTTATATATTAAAATATGAAAAAAAGAAAAAATATTAACATAGTATAAGGTAAACAATTAAAATAGGTTTAAGGTAAATTGCACAATAACTATTAATTTATAATTTTTTTTTTTTGATTTTTATTTTCACAGTATAATTATTTCTATTTTACATTAAAAACCAATGAATTGAATATAGGCCCTAGATAATCTATGAATTTTTGACCCCAATTAGTTTTAACGTAATTAACTTTAGTATATAAAGCCCTGTGTTGTCTTTTATTTGTATATGTTTCTGTACTGTACCATATGCTATTATTTTTCTTTCCCAGTTTATCGCAATTTTTTTTTAAATCGATCTTATTGGCAATACTTTAAAATCTCTAAAGTTTTGATTTGTAGAACCTTCCAAACTTTTTTATCTGGACAAATTCTTATAATTTTATTTTTTTTGAAGTTATAAATGTTTTAGAGAATTATTGGACAAATCAATTATTTTATACGTTTCATACATTTTTAAACTGTGTTCAATTTAATAAACATGAACATTTTTTTTCATATTTTAATGATAATACGTTCATAAATGTAAGTATATTTAGTATGTAATTGTTTTAGAACATATAATTCCGGGTCATAAATTAATAAAACATTTGCCTTTTTATAATATAATCAAAAAAAAAAAATTGTGTTTTTACACAGAAAATAAACATAATCATTTTACTAAAATATTATTTAATGCATGATATTATGTTTATTTAAGTTTTGTTTCATAATTAATTTCATCTTTGAGCAAGTTTAGTCGATTAATGTTAATCGTGATCTATCGAGAGCTTTATAATATATATATATATATATATATATATACCTTCAATGCCGTGCTGCTATATGGTTTTTTTACCTGGAGCAACTGGGAGAGTATAAAACATTTGTCCCCCAAATTTAAAGGTTTATTATACTCTTATATAAAAATATAGTATAAGTTTTAGTTATACTATAATGTTGTTTGAATTATTTATATTTATTGTTTTAACGGTTTATTTATAAAAAATATAGAAATATTATAAAAATACATCATAGTACACGTACGTTTGTATCCGACGAAACATCCATAATTTGATCAGCACATATTTTATATGCATCACGTGTATCGGTCACATATATAAGTATGTACTTTTTTAATATAAAAGCGTGTAAACATATTTTAGATGAACTTTTTGGTGCTCTCGACATATTTACTTCCTTAACGGCATGGTCCAGTATACTATATTTGATATTACTATATTATGTATGCACCTATGTACTCGTATAAATGTGTATGTTTATTATACAGGAAATAATATATACGTGACATAAGTTTAATTTAATTTAAATTTTATTGTATTAAATTCATATTTGTTAAATATTTAAATATTAGTATTTAAATACTTGTTATTATATTCTCTATTTAAAATTATTAAATACAAATTTTTTTAAACTAGATTTTTAGTTTGGGTTTTTTGACCATTTCTTTTCCAAGAATGGCTTATTGTTGACGAAACGACAACATAAGGTTATTAAATTTTGTTATCGGTGACAATAGTAAATATTTGACAAACGATGCAACCATATTACAGGAAAAATTATTTTTGTATAAAAATTTAAGTATTTGAAACTATTTTTAACAAGCAAGCTATTAATGATAAATTCTACAGTATGCCCAGACATAGATACAAAATATTGCACCATAATAAAAATAATAACTGTTTAGTGTATTATAAATGTCTATCATCATCCATGGTTTAATCTATTCTGTAGTAAGCAGAATATTATTTGGAGTTTTTAATCTATAATAATCAAATTTCGGATAAATAGTTCATAAGTAAGTATATATATAGCAGAGAAGTGGACAATATTTCACGGAGTAACCCTGTATCACTTTACTCCGCTGATCTAAACTTTAAATAATTATAAAATTATAACTTATGAACTACTCGTCCAAAATGTATAGATTCAAATACTGCGAATAATATTCTTCTTTGTAAAAAAAAAAAAAATGTTAAGTGTATGGTGTCATTCAAAAAAGTAAAAAACTTAAGAAATTATAACGATAAAAATAGTAAAAATATATTTTTTTCAGAAATGTTGTTTTAAAATGACATAAAAATTATGTAAAAAAAATACTTTTAAAAAAGATAAAATTTTAAATTAATAAGTGTAGACCCTTAAATAGACCACCCTATATAATACGCTACAGCACTATTTAATCCGGGTAAGGTCAAATTGTACTTATTTTAGTCAAATTGCACTTGGGTTAAAAAAAGGTAATGATCGAACTGCACTCGGGTTCAAAAATCTATTTCAACAAAAATTTCATGCATGAAGAGATTAAACAATTTTAAATTATTTTTTGTAGTAATTATAAGAAACCGAATTCAAAAACTCTAATTTGGTAATTAATTTTTGATCATATAAATTAATAAATTTTTCGACATCGTTAACTTTTTTTCTGGTATTGTATAGGTGAAGGTCTTGTGACGATAGTCAATAGGTATTCACTATTCAGCAAATGTTTAAATTAACTTTATTTTTTGAACATTTTTGTACCAAAGTGCAACTTTGACCATTATCTGCTTTTAATCCGGATGCAGTTCGATCATTACCTTTTTTTTAACCCAAGTGAAATACGACCATTTAATTTAGGTAAAAATTCAACTATTCCGTTTAATCCTGATAATTTATACCATATTACCGTGATTTTAATGCACGGTGCACCACATATACCATAGCCAGTACTTCTTAATTAATAATATTGATATTGGTTGAGGTGTTTGGCTACGTATATCTATATTATAGTTTTTAATCTATAAAGAATGAATATAGCATATAATAATAATATCATGTAGAATATTTGTTTATAATTTTTATATATCACAATCACGTATACATTATATATATATATATATATATATATAATGTGTGTGTGTGTGTGTGTACATATCATAATATAGCATTAATGATATCCTCCCTATATAGGTATAGCTAGTAATTGGTAATTGCCATTTTGTAACTAGGTCACGTTTACAATGTCCACGGTGTATGCCTGCAAATAAATAACAGTACAGTATTGGCGTGAAATTCGATTTTTTTTACCCGTCATACTTGACCACCATGCACTAAAAAAACCCAGGTCCATATCTGCGGCTCCCCTAAATTGGAATTTTCAAATTCTCTTTGAGATGATTATGTGTGTATCATTTATGTACGAATGTGCACAAAGTAAGGTGGTTTGTGTACAATTATTTCTGGAGATATCGTAAACCGAAATCAACTGTCTTCGTGCAACCATCTCATTTTATCTTTTGTTGTCGGCCAGCACGCGGTACCGAAATGTCAACAGTTAATTTTCGAATCTCACACGAAATGGTTTAAACGACAATATTATAAATGCATTAAGTATTTTTTTTTCACTCGTTACAGATGTTATTATAATCAATTGCACGCAAGTTGCAATGAAGATTTTTTCGGTTCACGTTAAAATTTGATACAGCCACAGTAGCTTTTGACGTACGGCCAAAAATGCGGTCAAAGGTAAGTGCACACGTTACACATTGGTAATATCATAATGCGTATTGAATGAGCCAAGATATTGATTCATATTTTGACATCGAATAAAATAGTGCTTATTCGGTCTCGTGGATAAGTTACTTTTGAAAAGTAATACAATTACTTCATTGTAGTATTATTTACGTACATGGGCAAAATGTAATAGTATTTCTTTTTTCGTCAATCGGATAAAATTGTAACGAAATTATACTCTATTTTTCAATAAAAAAAATAAACGAAATTAAATGTGCCAAAAAAAAGTATATTTTTTACAATTACAAATATAGGTATAGATACAAAAGTGCATACCTAACAGTATTGTTATTATCTTCAGCAGAAAAATTATCCATATCGAGTAATAATGTGTTAATATTATGTAATGTACCCTTCAGTCCAATTTGATCGTAGATAGTCTTTATAATAATTTGAATAATACATTTACATCTCTAAACCCTTGCTATATTAGGCAAGTAGGTTTATGTTATTTTCGTTTAACCTTTTTTTGTGATCAAATATTCTACTGCAAGCATCTTAGTATAGTTAATGCTCCAAGCAAGTCTTTCGATCGAGAATTGTATACATTTTTTTCTCAACACTTAAATCATTATTTATTATTTTATATTTATATATTATAATATTTATGAACATTTTTTTTCATCAATAACATATAATCGATATTATTTAATGATTATCATATACTCTTAAAACAATATATTATAATTATTACACCTTGAATCCCTTGGACGTATTTAAGTAAGGGAAACAATGTGCACATAACCTTCTTCCACACCCGATTGACCAAATATTGTATCCATAAGATTAGTATAATTTTCGATTGGATAATAATGTGCACTGAAAAACTATTGGCACTAGACGAGTTTTACATTGATAGAGTGATCTCAGTAAATTTTTTTAAAAATTGTTTATTGTGTGACGAAATATCAGGTTTTAATATCGCTGTTTTTGATAACAGCGTTATCATTAGCGTATATTTTAAAGTCACATAACACATAACACAAATATTTAAAGTATAGATGAGCAGAGTAGAATTGGAATTGGATTATTCGCAAAATGTTGGTTCACTACTCTGTTCATATAATCTTTAAATATTTTTAACTCATAAATTACATGTCCAAAATTCGATTTTTATGTATCGAAATAGGTACTAAAAAAAATGTTATGTCAATTTTCTTCTGATTTATAATTATTAAAAGTTACTGTATGAGAGTAATAATAGGTACACCAAGATTTCACGTCGTTTCACAATAACGGTACAAAAAAAACATTAGGTAAGCAATGTAGTAAGCAATTTATATATTATTTCAAAAATATATTAACACTAGTTTAAAAACTGTTAAAATATGCAAAATATGTTTATGAACCTTTTTTTCTTATGGTATAGATAATATACAGATATGGTTTTGAAAAACTCTATACTATTATTGTAGTACACTGTTATTAGACAGAGCGAAGCGTAGCCCTTCCATCCCCCAGTTCATGCAATTTATTATTGCTATTCCCTCCTAAACTACTGAATCAATCGTCATGAAACTTAAAATATATATTCATGGTTATCTGAAGAGTGCAGAAATTAAGTTTTGCATTTCTAAATGCTGTCATTAATTAATTATGATTAATTACTCATTTACACATTTTATGAGCATGTATTGGTGACTTTCTAAGCATGTGTGTTTATTTTATGCTTTCACGTTCAATGGATTATCTCCATACGACGAAGCGCGCACAACCTGACGGTCATTTTTATCAACAGTGTAATGAATAAAATAAGATAAATATAAATAGTTACCAGTATTATAAAATATGTGGATTTCTAAAGGACTCGTCAAAGGATGAGTTGGAATAATAACTGATATAATTTGCGATGCAAGTATAGAAAGAACTTATTACGAAAATACTTCATTATGTGTACTAGTGGCTTTTCCTAAATATATTAGACCCAAACTTTATGGAGAATCTATTCCCATTGTACCAATAACATCATCTTTTAAAAAAATGGTATTTCTTGCTCTCGAAAATAGTTTCCTTTAATGCTAGCTTATGCTGGTAGCATCCAACGATCGCAGTAAATAACATTGGAAAAAGCTATTGTTGTTATTATTGATGCCGAGTTACAAATTGGCTTAATGTATGTTGCACTCTTACGTGTGAAAACATTAAATGGATTATTGTTAAAGCCATCTTTCAATTATGACCGATTATTGAAAATTAACAACAGTAAAGCTATAACAGGACGCCGGGATGGGTTGCAGCGCTTGTGAAATTTATATCAAAAAAATTGATATGGTAATACACATAAATACCTTTTTATCTTAAATTTTATATTTTATCTCAATCTAGATACCAAAATGTATTTTTCTCGTCTATGAAAATTCTGTGATACAGTCATAAATTATACTATAGTAATATTATACTGTATTGTGAATTATTGTGATAATAAAAAATATATATTTAACTAAATATATAACAGTTTGATTGATTTGCTACCCATCGATCCGCTCCACTTTTGTCCACGGACACTCCTATAAAAAAATAGTAGATAATTTTATATAGTTTGAACAAATAAATAGTTCAAATACATTAAGCCTCGTGTCGAACATTATAACACTATATGAAAAATAATGAGCAAACCTTCTAGAAAATCTTTTTACCGTACTTCACATTTTCACACATTTGTATTATCTAAGCTAAGTATATGGTAAACATATAGCGCGCCGAGTAAATAATACATACAACTATACAAGTGAATAACATGAAACTGCTCCTAGACACACGCACTTCACCAACAAGTCGAGAAACAATAGGCACGCCTAGCCGAGTGTTACAGAAGGTGACGATTATGTAGACGAAGACAATAATGATAACAATAACGATGATGAATTCATTTTTTAATGTCAATTTCATCCGTATCGTAGTCGTCTGCGTAAAAATAAATAAATAAAACGCGAACGAATGAAAAATAATATTATAAAGTACAGAATTCGAGCAATATTATATTATTTTTATTATTACGATTTGAATACAATTCCCGAATCAAATGTAACGAGATTAAAGAAAACTTATATCATGCGATTAAACTAAATTGACTTAGATTACCTTCTATGACACTCTCCAAAACTTCCAAAAAAAATAATCTATAGATACCTATACTTCAAGATACGCATTATTAAACTCGATATTGCTCAGCGAAAACGACTCATCGGACACTATACATATGTATATACTTATGTGAGTGTGTGTGTGACAAGCGACAACAATCAGATACAGCCACTTAAACTAAACCATACCATCTGCAAATCAAACTACACATAAATTGCTCCGACGACGACGACAATAACGTACAAGCCATCGATTTTAAGACCAATGTGTGTGCACATTTAGGTACACGGCAAGGAGACGAACGCAACAGAATGTGACGGCGATAAAAATATTTGAATTTATATTACATACAATGTAACTATTATATAAACAGATGTATAAACACATACATCGTGCACTCGCGCACGTACAATAGTAACGGAAAACAGAAAATGCCTTGTAAATATCACAAGGAATTATGTATGAAACTTATCTTTGCGCCACCGAGTTACGCTCGTTTTAATTATGCCAGGCGTCGGAATACATTATTGCTTTCGGTGAGATATCCTTGCAGAAATATAATATATTAAATTCTAAGATGTAATAGAATATACAATAGTGGGTTCGTGGAAGTAACATTGTACAGACGGTGGAGCTATTAAAATGTGACACCAAGATCAGACAAATAAAATAAAATAGAAATGAAACCTTTGTCCTGACCAAGGGATCGAAATGATATACGATTGGGAGCATACATGGTTAATTGGCGGGAAATGTCGAAAATTTAACAAAAATTGACACGATGGTGGTAGTGGTGTGGAGATAAATTCAGCGAAATCAAAACACTGAATTTGGAATAAGACGAAAACAGAATACGTATCATCGTTGTAACCAACTGCAGCACTTATCCATAACACGTCTCTTCACATATGAATAAATACCGTCTGCAGTAAAGTATATTATACATTGGCATTTCAGGCCCAAAACCACCTACCCTCAATTTGCCGACAATTCGTTTAGCTTACTCGAAACCGATTTCCAATAATAATAGAAAAAAATCCGATTCGCCACAGATTATATTCACGTAAAATACAAAAATAATTTTTGTTTGGAAATCTGATAATTATAATCGAAATGTTGACATAACTCCACTATTATATTATAAATTTAAGTTATTAAACATTGTATTATTAGTTTGTTGAGTGCTTTATAATATTAAATTTAAAATGTTGTGGTTTAAAATAATGCAAAATATGCGGAGTCACTAAAGTACTGACGGAGCATGAATTAAAACTAACTAAGAGATAAGTGAATGACAGGTCTTCGACATTTAAAATTTAATCACTCCTCAAAATATATGTGACTTTATGATAAACTTTTTTTTAATTCCATTAAATTATTAAAACATTTTACTAGTAAACTTTTGAAAACTATTTTGAAACTCGCTAAAAGAGTCTTAATGATATTTTATTTTGCATTGAGCATGAATTTGCATGCCAATTTTGAATTATACACTGTCTTCCTTCATTCTCAAATTCAAATAACATTGAGAGATCCAAAAATCTCTAAATTCTTCACTTTCCTATTACTAATCCAGTAAACTTTTGAGTATTGTTTTGAAATTCGCTTAAAAAGATCTTATCACCATCTACATAAATTTTTGATATGATTTTCTATTGTAAATCAAATATTGTTTTGAGCTATTATTACTATTAATGGAATTTAAAATCTGTAATTTTTTATTAAAATCATTTTTTAAATGTATGTTTTTTTTTTTGTAAAATTATGTCTGAGAATGATTTGTCATGTTTTAATGAAATGTATTAAAAGAAAAACACTCTTTGAAAATGTTTATTTAAAAAAAATGTTTAAATAATAATTTCTTTTTTTTACCAAATACCTATGTAACTGAGACTGCAAAATTGAACATAGATTTATCTGATATTTATCTAGATAAAAATATATTTATTTTTTTTAAGTTAGATATAACTTGGTAGAACAATTTTTATCTTTATCTAGATAAAATATGTATAGTCATCCTTGCTTTATCTAAATAAATTATTATTTATCTATTCCAAATACTGTTCATACCTTAGGTTTGAAACTTTAATGTAAGATTTCTTATAAGTTTACTTCATTACAATTAAAGATAGTTTTACAGATTACAAAGATTCTGTAGTAGAGTTTAAGTCCTAATTTGGACATTCAAATCAAAAAATTTAAAAATATTTCAATCAAAGGATAAAAAAACACTGTCAACATATTCACCTTATATAATATACCATCTGGTATTATTTTTTTAAATTAATTTTGCATTCATTGCATGAACACTTTTGTTATAAAACTAAGAAAATCACCCAGCATATTCTTCATTAAATCAAATTGAGCTATGTTCCGAGACAGCTTAAAATGTTACAATAAAACGTATTTTTATATTGAACTCTATTACATCTTCTAAAACAATATAGTCATTCCTCATACTCGTAACGTATTTTTTAAATATACTATTTAAATAAATCGACCGATTTATATACTAAGACAACTAAGTGACTGTTTTTTTCAAATTTAAGGATTATCCAATTTTTATGTTGAAATATATTACGTACATTATTAAAAAATATATATAAAACTATAAATATCGATTTATTATATAACAGACTTAGTACTAAGAAAATAAATTATTCAAACCATTTACTGTTGTTCTACGAGTATAATTATTGCATAATATGATATGTATAGCTAGCATTTATATATAGCGTAGATATTGAAAACAATGTTTTTTAAATTCTTGGAATAATAAATTTAATTTACAATATTATTAATCAGGTAACAAAATATAAGTTACTTTATGAACACGTCAATTCATATTCTATACGAAGCGCAATACAATTCCTTCAATATGAAAATTACGTCTTAAGCTTTCTTAATTAATTAATTAAAATATCCCAACGTAATAAATGTTTTGTTTAACAAGTAGATTGTTCAAATTTTTTTTTTTCTTAGAATAAAATGAATGAATTACGTAAAATAATGTTGTATGTGTTTCCATAAATACGTTTTATAGATCAAATACAATTAAAGGTTGCATATGCCTATCTGATTAGATTAATAATGTCTTATTCAATTATATTATTATAATGATAGGCTGATAGGCATGTTTTTATTATAATAGTAACCAAATAAAGAAATATTCTATTTACTTATTATAAACCATAGTGGTGCACCATCAACGTATATGTATATCAATAGTGACTGGAGATTATCTGATTATAAGTATAGATATTATATTTATTTAATATTTGAATAAGTAGTTAAGTTGATAATATTTATATGTATTTTTCTGGTAGTATTTTTTCATCAAGAAAATCGATTATGCACTGAACTGAGTGATTTCCATGATCGGTTCAATTGTTATTGGTCACTATAGTTGTATTTAGATTGCGTCGTTGTATACATTATAATATATATATATTTGTGAAACAAGGAAAAACTTTTTGTCTTCAGAAAAAAACTCACTCAAGTATAATGTCATTCGTTTTATTCGCTGTATATAAAACTAAATTATTACTTTTTTTCCACACTTTACCTTCCACATTTCTACAGCGACTTTTGTAGTTGTAAGTGTTTGACAAAATATACGACTTTTGCCCAATACACAGACCGTGTACTTCGTTTTGTTGTACGTACATTGGCACACTGCATACAAATTTAATAAAAATATAATAACTGCACTTTTGTAAGGTTGCGATTAAGACATGAACAATAAATTATTAAAATCAAAACTCTGTTCGTTTAAATTGTTCAAATGTATACTCTACACAATCTACACGCGCGTATTATACAATATGGACACTTATAATCAGCCCTTGCCCTCCTCAATGTAAAACCCATAAATTGCTATGTC
The DNA here is from genome assembly GCA_014851325.1 of Pentalonia nigronervosa. Taxonomy (NCBI): domain Eukaryota; kingdom Metazoa; phylum Arthropoda; class Insecta; order Hemiptera; family Aphididae; genus Pentalonia; species Pentalonia nigronervosa. The sequence continues at coordinate 6,793 of JACXSJ010002303.1, read as the reverse complement.
ATTAGGCATTAATAATTGCAAAGAATTCGTATGAATTTGCACGAATGATCCCAAAATTTAAACGATCATTCCTTCCGCGTAGAATAAAAATCAATACGTCCTACCAGCTTGCACCTTCAACTTTTTCTTGCAATGCAAATATTTAGCACAAAAATCGCATGGCTATTTTTGGAATTTATATTCCACTTTTTCCCGAATTGCGGAATTACGTGCTCAATATTTGTATAAAAAAAAGAAATTTTAATATTTTCTTCGGTAGGAAGCTGGCATCTAACATACTCATGTATTTTTGATTTTTTCAGCAAATGTTTACATTTTAAATTTTGATATGAATCGTTCAAATTTATAAGAATTGCTTGCTATCATTTTTTACGGATTTTAATTGTGGAAGAGGGAGGCTGTCGGCCGGCAAAACGTATGTGCTTTAAACCACAAATTACACATAGGTTCAGTGAATACGTATATATATATATTATGGATCAATTATTATTGAATAGATACATTTCACCCCGTTATAGCGTGCCCTCGACCAGTCGGTTAACAGCGTTTATTCTAATATTTATTACGAAATCGCCAGTTATTGATGTGTCACTGTGTATTAGTAGAAGTGATGAGCACATCGTTACATATATGTGTGTGAACGTGTGTATTTTGCGCAAACAAGGCGCGAAACAACTTTTAACCGTCGATCCCGCAAAAGAGACATTATTATATTATTAAACATTATGTATATTATTATATAAGTCCATCTCCTATTATGTGTTCTACTCTCATTTCGTATAGGTACTATACCTACATAACTATAAAATATACGAGTAGATAAAGTATGCGCAAATTCTTGTGTGCTCTAAAATTATTATTTATTATATACTTATAGTTCAGTATATTATAGTTCCATATTCGAACAGTAAACACTAAATAAACCGAACTAATATACCGTATATTTTTTACCTGGTTGTCATCGGACGTGTGTTTTATAGGTACGTAGGTTAACGAATGCCCTACCGTATAGGTAGGAACTCGAGTGGTGTATATGCTACAAAGTACAGAATATAATATCATACACTATACAGTATACACCATATGCAAATAATTTATATTATTACCGCTTATAATACGAGTAGAGTATTATACTCGTATTAGTACGTTTTATGGGGCAAAATATTGTTTCGTCGATAATTAAATCATTCTATTACTGTATTAGCTGATAGTAATGTATGACATACATTACTATCAGGTAATAGCAATTAGTGAAATACAATTACAATTACATACAATTACATTGTATGTACCTATTATACCATTCGACCGATTATACTTTGAATTATCCGGTTTCGGTGCTGAAAGTTGGGCTGCTATGAATTGCGTCCCGATATAAAAATTGAGATTAGCGACATACGAATTTCGTCCGGTTTTTTCTATACGACTATACTAATTGCGTTCCACTCGGAAGTATTAATTGTTTGGCCGTCCGTTAAAAGGATGTCGATTGTTTAATAGGTCAGAGTTGATGGACACTAATACAAGCTCTAGGTTTGAGTAATGAATATAAACTAAAATCAGAAATAAGTAATTACTTAAAAATATTTTTTGGTGTCCCCTTTTTGAAACCTTAAGATGTAAAAAACTGTTTTACAGACGATACAGTATCAATTTTACCACAAAATGAAAAAGAACAAATATTTACAGATTATATTTTAAATACATATACAGCCCCCGATTGCGACTTTCTTCCTTCTTTGTGGGCAATGTATTCAGGTTTGACGGACAACAAATAGCTGTGAAGCTTTCCATTCAAAATTTAACGGTATATTTTATTTTGCTCATCCAAATATCTACAAATTTATTGATATAATTAAAAACATACAAAAAGATACTTATATCAAAATTGACAATAATGGTCAAATAAAGAAAATAAGACGTGAAATATACGAAAAACAAAAATTTTTAAGAAAACAAATTATTAAATACGACGTGAACGAAATAACACGTTTTGACTATATCAAAACTGCACCATTCAAATATTTATCAATTCATAAATAAATACGCTTTAACATTTTAATATAATTATACGATAACCTATAATCTTTTTTATATATTTTTTTTTTATTATAATTAAATAATTAATTAATTTTTTTTTTTATGAATTAACGACGAAAACAATATTTTTGATGTACATAATTAAGAAATGACGAAAAACAATAGTTTTCACCTACCTTTTGCAATATAATATTTAATGTTGCTATTAACAATCCTAAGTCTGTATTAAATAGAAAGAAAATAATGTATTTACATCAGACATAATTAGTAGTATAGTTGTTAAATATCGTCGGGACGCAATTCGTTTGCTGCGAAAAGATGATATAATATTGTAATTCATTAGACAATGTTATGACTGAACATAATATCTGAACGAGATGATGTTTTATTAAAATATTCTATACCTATTCAATGTGTATAATATATTATATATTTATATAATCATTATATTTATGCATGCAATTAGCTTTAAAGTTTTTTATATTATACTCGTACACATGGTTGTACAATGTACCTTTAAGTATACGTTTAAGTTTCCCGTTAGCTACAGTGGTCACCACTTATTATAATCACGGTTAGTATTATATCAATCGTATATTATATTTTATCGAAAAGTATAAATACAGATTGTATTACGTACATAATTTAATTTTTTTTTTAATATTGTCAGTCAGTTTATGTTATTCGTTTTGTCCAGGACCAAAAGTGGTTACATTAAGCGGCGACCGCTGTAGTTTTATTCTTATAAAAATTAAACTGCATAAAATATGTTGTCCGTTTGATATACTCGATGATAAAATTCTTACGAAAATTAGTAAAAACGTAGATCTAGCCTAGTTAGTTCTTCTAACCTTTGTAATACTACCTTCACATTTAGATACAATAATAATGGTTCTATTAGAAAATCTCATTAAGTTCAAATAAATTAGTTAATATAGAGCTTTTGATTAAATTTGTACTTGTGGGATAGCCAAAACATCTTTAAAAGTTTGTTCATTTTTTTTCTCATTTCAATTCTCATACTTATTTGTTATAATCTTGAATTCGGGAAATATGTTAATTCAAATAAGACAAATAGCCTTCAAACTGAAGATTAAAAATGTATTCCGTTTTCGAATTTTAAGAAAGAAATAATCTCCACGAAAGCCTCACCATCACTACTATAATAAGTCGACGTTCTCTGATCTCTTTATAACAAACATTTTATACACGACATAATAATAATAAAATAAAAAAGGTATCTTTCGGGCCATTATTGCATTTACAAGAAAAAAAATAAAAAGATCGTTTTTGCCACGCTAATTTGATCGTCGTCGCGTGCACGGGCTGCTATTTCAACAACCACTACCAATATACATATTTATATACCCTGTTGTGTGTTTAAGGGCAAAAGAAAAAAAACCGTGAAAACTGCCAAGCGATGGTTAACCACCGTCATTATTATAATAATAATTCTAATCGTTGAAATTCGTGTGATAAAATATTCAACCATTTGTAAACTCGTGTAATATAATATTATACTAAATAGTGTACACGTACTATTTTACTTACGATTACACTAGAACTATACTAAAGGTCTTAGTATTGGTTTAATATCTTCTTACTTTTGTATTTTGTATCATTAGACCACCATTATACTATAAAAATAATTTTAAAAAATCCCTTCTATTGTATAATATACTACCATAAGAGAGCTAAATACACATACGTAGAGACTTGTAAATGAATATAATTAACTTCATACGTTTGATGAATAACATCTTATGGAATTAATATTATTTTAATTTATTAGTTATAATAGAAATACATTTTAAAAATAAGGTTAGGTTAAGTTAAATATTTTTATGAGAATTACATTTAAAATTATTGTTATAATGACGCGGTAAAGGACATAGTTTACGCACATTTATTATTTCTAATATTTTTTCCACTAATATTCATAGTTATAACAGACATAGATCCCATCATAGATTAAATCTTTAACTGATTTTTAGTGAATAATTATATGTTGTAACCAATATAGAAATTTATAAATTATAAGTATGATAATAATATACAAATAAAAAAATTATTATTAATTTTAAGTTCACCTCAAAAGCTATCCAATTTATTGTACACTCCTAATATTATCTTCCACGTCTATTTTTACTCCGATAAGATTCTACCATAATTTAAATAATAAATAATACTTATAATGATAATAATATAAATTTCAATTTATAAATAAATGAATTTAGACAACGATTTATTTTATAAGATATAACATCAGATTTAATGTAAAACATTCGTTATTAAATATTTAACAATAATGTATATAATATCTAAAGCAATTTAAACTTGGGGTTTGTTCAAGTATTTCGGAATTTTATTTCAAGAATTATTTTTCCAGAGATTTATTATATTTCATGTATAATTTGAAAATTATTTGCATTTTTTAATTTTAATTTTTAATGTAAAATTGACAACCCGGGTAAATATATCAGGAAATAATATATGGTAAAACGTCATGGTAGTATTTTAATTTTTCATTCACGATATTATTTCAACGATTCATTTTGTTATGATATTAAAATCTCAGAAGTTCAGTTATTGTATAGTGACAAAAAAATAGACAAGCATGTCTAATAATTATTATAACAAAAAGAATTACTGTATTACTGTAATTGATATACGTACAAAACAGACACAATATTTGATTTCACGAATTCGGATTATCGTATATTTAGTAAGAATTGTATTTCAGGAAGTTCCGTTTCTCTGTTTTAGTTATATTATTATATAAAGCGATAAAACTCCGAAGTTTTATGTAACCGTTCGTAAATGTTTTAGACCTTTAATTATTGATCGTTACAGTTTTGTGAAAGTGCTTCGTTCCGCTGTACCGTTATCTGTTCTCTCCCCCAGAAATAGTCATATTCATATTATTCAACAGCGAACTCTGTGTTTTTAATTTTTAGTCGGCTGTTTACCATAATTCATTTTACTGTGCATTCAAAACAGCATTGCTTAAAATAAATATTTTAATACTCCACAATTCAAATATTTCTGTAGGAATACTCTATTCTCCTTGTATAATACGTCAAAGAAATGATATTGAAATTTTGTGGAAAAGTAACTGATAAAGTAATAAACAATTACATACCTCCCTACTATAAATTTTATATTGATAGCAACGTTTTTTCTAATGTTTGACATCTTAGCGTTAAGAAAATATACTACGGAAAACACTTTTAACATAAAATACGAACTACCTATATCTATAGTGATTGGGTAAAAATTTAAACATTATTTATATACCTATACCTACTGTAATGTTTTTGTTTTATACAAAAAACGTTTATTTTTCATTTAGATAAATAAATTACGTGTGAGAATAATAATTATAAATTATTAATCGCCTAAAATCAGAGTCAAAAATGCATTTCCTGTGCCAGTTTTTTTTTTAATAATTACTTAAAAATATTCTATTCATTTATAATTATTACTATACAACAACATTTAATCGTATAAAATACAGAAACTTTAATTATAACTAATCATAATTGATAAAATTGTGTCTTTTAATTATGCAAAATAAATTAGTTTATTCGTTACATTAAATATTGTTGATTTTTTAACATTTAGGCATAAAGAGGTGAATCTATTATGAAAATATTCACTATTCACCAATAATTCATATATATTTTGGATTTTTGATTCCGAACGAAACGATGGATGTATTGGCTTAACAGTGATGTGTTTTATTATTATTTATTTTTCGTGTGAATGTCTGTAATCACTTTTAAGAGCCGTAACATTGCTTTAATCTTCAAATACCTACGAGGGGGATTTCTGATGAAAAAAATATAGGATTTAGTTGGTTCTTTTGATGATCAATAGTGGTTTTCAAAATATTCCTCGTACTTTAAAAAACGAGAAAAACAAAAACAATTTATGAAAAAAACTAGTATTTTTACACAAAATTGATTTCTTTATATTGTTGTACCTACTTAAAAAACAAACATTGTAGATACTTGAAATTTTCACCAAATATTTTTTTTGGGAGGAAATTTTCTAGACATGTTACAGTTTTCAAAATATTTAGATTTTTTTTTAAAAAGATACATTATTTGAACTTTGGAACGTTTTTAGTTTCATTTCTACAATTGTAGATACAAATTTTTATGCTCAGTCATAAACCTAAAAAATATATTATAAGGATCTTCATAAGTTGTTCTTACTGGAAATAAAAATATAGGTATCGAAAATACTTCATTCAACATTTTTTTTTTTTTAATAGACATTTGAAGTGAAAATGTTGAAAAAATTAAGTGGCATCATTAAAATATATTTAAAAAAATAAATAATGATTTTAATTATTTTGTTATAACTCAAAAAATATAATTCATAGATAGAGACCTGAGACGTGAAACTTTTTACCTTTACCTATGTATATTATTACCTATTAATTTTATACAATTATAAAATGATATTATTAAAATTATTAAGACTAATTTTAAACGATGGACCTATTCACACCATACAACTGTTCAGTATTGACCCAATAGTCATAAGTAGGGAGCGGATGTTTATGCATTTATCATATTTTTTAGTAACATTTAAATCAATGCGGAGTAAGATATAAATTTGTTTCATCACCTTAAGAATTCAAATTTACCAATTTGATTTTGCATATTTTCGCATATTTGTTCGTTTTTTATTTGATTGATCATATTTTTAAATTTATCATGTTTTTAGTGCATATTTGAGGTTT
>JACXSJ010002302.1:18505-49346 GCA_014851325.1 Pentalonia nigronervosa | reverse complement strand
TGTTTGTATACGATGTAATACTTAAAATAATATTTTAACTTTTTTACGTTTAAACGTCTTAACCCGATTCATGCCGTACGTTTTGACATTTAAAAATTAATATCTCGAATATGAGTTCTCAGTGTTAATAAATGTTGTTTTATATTTTTACATCTTATAAAACGTTATTATAAATTTCTGTAGGCGTATTATATAAATATCCCGAATTTTGAAGAACATGTTTGACATAGATGGAAATCCATTAAAATTTCAGGAGTACTAACATTTTTAACATCGTTGTGAGTGGGGGTTAAAGTGGAAATCAAATTGTTTTTCTAATTAGAATACCATTGAAAACAGAAACAGAACTAATGTTATATAGGATTTTACCTATACTAATTAACATATTTACCAATTTATTAAATTCTTTGTCTTCAACTATGCTAAAAGGATAGTACTCTTTTACAATCATTTGGAGTACGTCTGTCTAAAAGTGTTCATTTAGAAGCTATAACTGGTCTATATAAGTACTGAATTATCGCTGTATATGTATTTACATTTTTAGATTACTGATTAGGATGAGAATTTGAAAATGTAGAAATAATGTTTTGAAAAGAAACTGTTGATGTATGTGAGGCTTCAGTATATGTATTTGCAGTCTAAAAATGTATATAAAATGTAAACTGAAATCTATTTATAAAACCCTTGTCTTAAATAAACTATTTTTTTTAAATAGAAATGTTCAAAAATGTCTTATTTATAAATAATTTGTATGTTTGGCATTCGTGTAGCAGGTGATCTACTGCATTAGAGTGATCTGCGGATTTAGGACAAGTGATCTACGTACAAATTAAAAAAATAATTTTTTGAATAATATAAAAACACATAATATTTTTTATTACGAATACCTACGTCATAATATTATCATACAAATATTTGTCAAATATAAAAAAAGAAAAAATAATTAGCCAAATATAATACAAATTACAATTACAGTAAACATTTTTACTATCATTTAAAAATTTTAAAAAAGTATCTTGAATATTAACTGATCTCCATCATTCTTCAATTAGATGACGATGTATAGTTCTGATGTAGCACCAATTTTACATTTATAAAAATAAAAATAATACAAAATATGCCCAATATGTTAAAAATTGATTTTCTTAAAATATGACAAAATATTATGCAAAAATATTCAAACTTAGTATTTATTTCGCCATTTCATGAAACAAATTTATATATCACCTAGAATAATATAATATAATAATAGGTTATAATAATTGTAGATCACCAACTACACCTAGTATAATACAATAGATCACCTGATACACCTAAAACGAGATAATAGATCACCTGCTACACGAATGCCGTATGTTTGTTTAGTTGTAAGTAGAAATTTTGTATTTAAGGGTCAAGCCCGTTTATATTAAAATAAATAAATAAATAATATAATTGTAATTATTTATATTATTACTTTATTAATTATAATTATTTATATTATTATTTTTTAAGTTATACTGAATAATATTTAAATTACAGGTATTGTATTTAAAAAATAAATAAATACTTACTACATTTGAAGTAGATGCTGATTCAGCTGGATTATCTTCTTGCTCTTATACTATCGGAATATTTCTGTTTAACAAGTTAATAGTTGGATGTTTTGATCGCATATGTTGAATCAAGTTGGATGTTGAAGCCTTATTATGTATTAATTTTAAACGGCACAGGCCGCATTTTGTAGTTTTGTTGTCTTTTTTTAATGTAAAATAGTCTCATACTATACTAGATTTGCTCATTTTTTCACTTAAAATGTGATTATTTAAATTATTAATATTATACTATTAAATAATGAAAATAAAATAACACTACAATAGCACTAAAGAACACAAATAAAAACAAGTAAATTTCTGATTTCAGTATAATCTATGTTTTTACTTCTTAGCATTTAAATATATATATATATATACAAATAAACCCTAAATACAATGGAATATTATATGTTTAGAATTCTCAATATAATTTTTCTATATTTATAAATATAATATATTGTGCTTAGATATCTTAAAATAAATAATATTATAATAATAATATAATTTACTATTTATATAAGTTTAAACACATTGTATATTACTCATTTACCTGCCATTATATTTTAAGCTTACTTTATAATAATATATTTATATAATATTAATGATATTCATTTTATGTTTTTTTATATAAATTGTATTTCTATAATAAAAAAAAAATGAACCTTTTAAATTATGTAAGTAAAAATTTTAGAGTGTGTGTATTTAACTTTTATAAGTTTTAAATGAAAATGTATATACCATATAATCATTTTAATTATTATATGAAATTAATTTCATGAAACTTCTATATCGTAGGTATGGTATCACTTTTTACTGTAATAAGGTTAAATAGTGTTTTTTTTTTTATTGTAAGCAGATGCAGACATGCAGTTGGACATTATTTAATAAATAACAATTATTATTTTACAAACAATTCTTTCATACATATTTCAATAACAATATTTATCTAAAAAAAATGTATTTGAAAGTGTATTCAACAGTAGAGAGAGAATTATATTCAAATACGTTTTTATATACAACTTTAAATTATTTTGTGTAATTATATTTAAAGGCTTTTACACGACTATTTTTCATGATCTATATTAACAATTAATTTTAAAAACTTCATTTTGGTAGGGTGTGTGATAACTCATCAGCTGAAAAACATGTTATTATTTTATAATAGAATTGATTTGATTGATTCATAAGGATTCAGGTTTAAATCATGACTTGGTTAAGATATGATTAGACTTAACAATTGAGAATTGTAGAGATGGGTATTGTGACTCACATTGATGAATCAATTCACTTTAACTCTCAGAATTGGGAATTGACTCATTAAAGTGAATTGAATTGAATGAATTGATTCATCAAAGTGAGTCTCAATTCTCATCTCTACTAATTAATTACACATGAATTAAATTCATTGATTTTTAAATTTAAGTACAAATTGCATGTATGAATAACACGTGATCACGTGAATCTTAATTCACGTTCAAATTCGAGAGCTCTAAAAAAAAACCAAAATTTGTGATGTCTGTAAATCTTTTGTAGTATCACAAGTATATTCTCAACAGTTGCCTGCTACTTTGGTCAATATGAAAACTATAGGTGAATTAATACACCCCGACATACACTTTTATAATTTTATAAATAAATAAGTTTTGTTTTCAACACTGTTCATCAGCAAACGTTTTAGACTTTATTATAGTCGATTTGATGAAAGTTGAATTATTGAGTTTTTTATGCACAATACACGGTGAACAGATAATAGCATATACAATTATGTATTATGTTAGAATGTGGATGAGATAATTTATCTTCCAGGAAAATGGAAAAGAAAACAAGGCAAATAAAAACAAAAAAAAAAATTGCCAGTTTTGTAAAACTTAGCAGAAATTAATTTATAAAACTTTAAAATGACAAAAAATTATACCAAACAGTAATTTTAATCAAAAACAAAAAGAGAACAAAATAAAAATTGTCAAAACTAGTTTCGACTTAACAATATTTATCATTTTTAACTATTATGTAATATTCTTGAACACAATATTTTATTATTATTTATATTGTGTTTATTTCATATATAAATTATATATTATAAATTTATTAAAAGTTCAAAATATTTACCATTATTATATATTTATATTTTATTGTATACTTTAAAAAAAATAATATACTTATTAATAAGTTACTTTACTAAATTCATTTTATTTAAAATGGAAATTGTATTCTTAATAGCAATTATAGTACTCTCTAATTATTCTTAATTATTTGTGTAATCACATTTATAATTTTAAAATATCTGTATATCACAGATATATATATATATATATATATATATATATATATCATATATTTATCTGTAGTATTCACTCTATGGTATTCTGTTTTTTGTAGTAATATTATTATGAAATAGTAACAATAAACTTGATTATTTCAATCTACTGTATTTAAGGTTCCAAATAATAAAAAAAAATTAATAACTATTATTGTATTACAAACCTAATAAGGCTTGCAGACGTGCAATAAATAGTGCTTTTGTTACACTTGATAATTAATTTAACACACTCTTATATATTATGAATAATTTTAAAAATCAAAATATGCATTGTCAACGTAAATTGAATGAAAAGGGCGCTTAACGTTTGGACACATTGACCCGAAAGCCAACACATTTAGATACAAACAGACATAACGTTTAGACAAATAAAATAAAAGGTGAGTATTTTATAATTTTACCTGGTAAATCAAAGCAAATTTGGGTATACCATATGCATTATATACAAGACACTTTTGGGTACACATCATATACATGTACGATCTACAATAATGCTATACTCAACTTTATTGCTCAATATTTCATCTCCAAAAGTTCAAATCAATTAATATCAATAATATTATTTTACGATTATTATCATAGTATACACGACTACAAATATATACTTAATACATGCATTGTTTACGATTAATTTTAATTTAGTGAATTTAGAATGTAAGTTATTTCGTTGTAATTTAAAAATATTTTTCGTGGATACTTGAAATTTTTAAAGTATATTATTATATTTTATACACTCAATTACATTTTCTAATGCAATGTTTTCTATAAAATTAATTCAACTTACTGTATATATTATTAATATTAATATGAATTATTTTAATAGCAATATAATAAAATACACTTAATTATATAGGTTTTTAAGTTGTTTTTCAATTAAACTAATAATATTCTCAAACTTTTGTCGTGTCCATATTGGAAAAAAAAATAAACTTTTTATGAAAAAGTTATTTAAATCACAGTTTCAAATTTGCAAACTATGTAAATTCGTAGTTGTAATAGTCTAATATTACATTAAACATCCTTTACAAATTGTGTGAAAAAAAATACTTTTACTACTTATATACAACTCGTCTACGTGTCTTGTGTTACATTATAGTATACAGGATGATTCACCCAACGGCAAGCAAATTTTTATGTATACTTTTATGGTAGGTACTATTAAGGACATTTTCATTTTAAACGATTTACATTTTATCCCATTTAAGGAGTAGCCTGTGGAAATACCACTTTCTTTTTTTCAAATAACTATTCATAATTGCTATAACTTAAATTTGAACAAGTAGTTTTTGAGTTATTTAATTTTGTGTAATAAATATAACATATCCATGGTTATAATTTTATTTAATATTAATTTATCAACATTTCATAATTTGTAAAAATTGTCAGTATATGAATTCTATAATATAGATAATAAATAAATCCAATATTACATTTATTTTATACTTTTGTAAAACCCTTTTAAGGTTATTTGTCCTTGTTATCTATCTTTTATGTATATATTTTAAAAATTCAGAAACTATTTGTTCAAATTTATAGATATACATCAAGATTTTCAAAAAATCATATGTTAAATAGTTTAAAGTGAAAAAAAAGTTGATTTTCATTTAAAAAGAAAAAGTTATGTTGGCACATGATACTTGTTAAATGGTATAAAAAATCCAAATAATTAAAAATTTGGTCTCTGAGTATGTACTTTAAATTTCCAAAAATCAGAATATGAATAAATTCATCATGAAATGAAAAAAAGAAGTGAGCATGCTTGGTGAATCTCACTGCTTAATAAAACCACAATATTTATTATGAGTAGATGACCTTCTAAATAGTTATTTATTTTATTATGTACATTGGATTGAGATATTATGTTTATGTTGCATAACAGATTGAACACTGATTTATCACTTATCAAACAAATAACTGCAATTATATTATTTTATAATCAATGTTTTTATAGTAATAATATTTTATTTAATAATTATAATTTATAATGTATTTGTTAGGTACTACAATATAATGATATTAATATTTGATAGTTAATTTTAGAATACTATTACAACTTACAAGTAGTTACGCTTATATAATTAGAGTATATGATTATATACTTTTATTTTATTCTTCTTTATAGGTATTAATAATAAATAAGCTATCATCTCAACTTCAAGTTGGTGAGAAATTTTCAAGATGAACAGTTTAGTTTTGATCATTAGGATCTTAATCTTAGTGAATAGTGGTTTATCATCTAATATATTAGCATTTTTACCAAGCAAAGCACGCAGCCACTATGGAGCTTTTGAATCGTTACTCAAAGCGTTAGCAGAAAAAGGTCATAACATAACTGTTTTATCACCATTCCCAATGAAAAATCCACCATCATCTTACCATCATATTCAGGTCGAGGATGAAGATCTCATAATGGGTAAGTAATAAACATAGGTATAATTATCATAACTAACCAAAGTATAATGAATAATATTCTTTATACTGTGATCCAACCTAGTTATACTGATAATAATAATAATTTTATTTTGTTTAATAGGTTTTAATCCATTCAGTGTAGCTAAACATTTCAAACCAATTTTAGTTCCATTTAGATCTTGGTTTATATGGCCAAAATTTACAGAAATAATATTAAACAAACCAACTGTTTTGAAATTGATTCATTCGGAAGGACTTGATTTTGATTTAGTTTTATTCGAAAACTTCTATCATGAGTGTTTTGTAGCTCTTGGACATAAATTCAATGCACCTGTTGTACAGTTATTTCCATCTATTCCGAATGCTGGTGTGGCACTGTGGCATCGTAATCCATATGATGGGTCATATATTCCAGATATAAACTCTGGATTCGATGACGATATGTCCTTCATAGAACGTTTGATAAATACTGTATTATCATATATACATACAGCTTTGGGCTCATTTTACTACATGCCAAAGCAGAGAAATTTAATGGATAAATATTTAAATTATACTGGTTGGGAAACACGACCATCAATGGAAGACATGCTAAAAAATATTTCACTGACATTGATTAACACACACTTTTCTGTCGGAACACCAAGACCACTTGTTCCTTCATACATAGATGTAGCTGGAATGCACCTTAAACCTGCATCTTTACTTCCAGAAGTAAATTAATTTATTTATTCACATTATTAGTGGATATTAACTATGTTTAATCACACTTGTGTCATTGGTTATTATTATTCATTAGGATCTCCTGGATATTATGAATAATGCACCTGACGGAGTCGTGTACTTCAGTTTTGGTTCTATACTCAACCTCGCACAATTACCCAAAAATGAATTTGATATTTTTATTAGACAACTTGGTAAAATCAAGCAAAAAGTATTGTTTAAATGGGAATCAGATACCAAAATAGACTTTCCCCCAAATATAATTGTTAGAAAATGGTTTCCACAAGCTGATATTCTAGGCCATCCTAATTGTGTACTATTTATTACTCACGGAGGCATACACAGTACCGAAGAAGCTATTTACTTTGGAGTACCAATGTTGGCTGTATCAGTGTTTGGAGATCAGCTACATAACTCATTAGTAATGCAGAACAGAGGTGCAGCAATACGTATAAAATATAGTGAATTTACTGAAGATGCATTTGAAATGGCTTTACATAAAATGTTGAATGACAGATCGTAAGTTTTTGTAATCTTAATTTTAATTTCTAAATTATATATTATAATTATATTACTTATAAAAATTAATAAATATTTTTAGGTATAAAAAAAAAGCAACAGAACTATCACTGATTTTTCATGATCAACCATTAAAATCATTAAATAAAGCTATTTACTGGATTGAATATGTAATACGCCACAACGGGGCTCATCACTTGAAAACAGCTGCTGGCCAATTGACTTGGTATGAATTTCTACTAATCGATGGTTTGTTTTTGGTGGTCATCATGAGAATAATTATAACTGCAATATTGTGGTATATAGGAAAAAAATTGTGGAAAAGATTTTGTTGTTTAAAATCTAAACAAAACTAAGAAAATATATATTGTTCATATGTTTGTAATAAAAAATAAATATGTATAATTTTTGTTATTAATTAGGAAACCTGATTAAGTTTTAATGATTCTAGTTATTTTTTTAATCAAAATATATTAAGTTAAAATGGATAAATTTATTTTTTTCTTATATTTTAGTAGTATCAAATAAGTTTTAATTAAAATAAATTATATATCTTTTTTAAAATCTGTTATCATAAGGTGACAAAATTATTTTATACAAATTTTTTATTTTTGTAATCCTAGTCCTGAAATTGAATCTTATTTATTAAAAGTAGTTATTTTTGGCATTTTCAATGAATTTATGAGTTTAATTTTAATACCTTAATACCTATAAGTCGACATCTTTAAACTGGCTGATGTACGTAATTTAAAATGCCAACCCAGAACCTATGTAAGGTGTAACTTATGGTTTGTACTTTGTATCCTACTAGCCAGACAGTTCTTGAAATGAAACAAACTGTAGATACTTGACATTTTCACGAAATATCTATTTAGAATTTTCTATAAATTGTACAATTTTAAATTATTTAAAATTTTTAATTTTTTACATATACATTACAGTGACTAATTCAATATTTAAGTATACTCGATACCTACTTTACACCAAGAGTGTTTACCTATTTCCCTTTTTTTTTAATCGTGATTTTTTTGGAATTACATAAAAAATAGTTGTCTTATTCGTAATATAATATATTTCATAACTTTATTTTCGTTTGTAAATAAAATAATATAAGCAATTTTTAATCACAAAATAGTTTTCTTTATTATTGTTTTATATAATAAATTAATAACAATTCTTAAACATGCATAACATCACATTATATTGGCTGGAATTTGTAACAAAATTTGTTAGTTTTCCATACAAATCTCATTATCAATGACAGGATCTTTGTCCATTTCTACCTGTTTAAACAATAAATATGTAATATAATTTAATAAGTTTTTAGTATTCTCACATTTGCTTTTTAAAGGAATTGATATGAGCATTCAATAAAATTATAAACACTGATTCAAAGTAATTTCCCCTATGTCAGTACCACTGAATTGTTGCAAGATTATGAAATTATATAAAAAACAGTTTTGCATAGGATAGAACCAAGAAGACTAAAGTAATAAATAAGAAACCAATTTTTCATTAAAAAAAAAACTTTTACCGTATCGCCTGTAACAAAAATAATGGATTTTACTATAATAGTTTTTGTAAGTGGTAACAAGAATACACAGACTGTATTAGGCAGTTGATGTTTTCCTCCTGAATTAAGTTTTTAACTACGCCTATGCCTGATTGGTTCTTGCTTAAGTAAATTATCAGTTTTAAAAGGAGCTCAAAACACAAAAACAAGTTTTTTTTTTTAATTTGAAAGAATGTTCAATTCTAAGAAAAATAGTATAGATTGATCAAATCATTTTTAATAGTTCTAAGCGACTTCTGACTACAATAATTTAATATTTAATAATAATTTGAAGAATAAACATTTTTTGTGTTGTTTTCCAAGAAAACATTGTATCTACGTGTGTTATCTAACACAAGTGTAGCATACTAGATTCTTACTACAATATATTTATATTTAATATTAAGAGCAAAATTTACTTATTATCACATTTGTAGAGAATGATACATGTGCTTGAGTGAAGAATTTTTTTTATATTTTTATTTCTAAACAAGTTTTATGAATTTGAAAAAATTAATTTATTAAGTTGAGTTAAAATTTAGTTAATCTAAATTATTTTAAAATTAAAATATAAAATAAAACTTTTTACTTAAGTACAGTTTATATTCTTCTCCTTAAATTCAATAATAAATATATTTTCTCTAACTATTATTAAACTTGAACTTGACTTTCAAAATACAGTTAAACTTCCATATAACGAACTTCTATTTTACGAAATATTTTTAAGAACTATGACCTTCATTGGTAATTACACGTAAATTTATCTCTAAATAACAAATCTGATCTTTCTATATAACAAAATATATTATTCGATCAAAACCGGTTTTTGTAAATATTGTCGCTATCAAATTTTAAACATTGTCATAAAATTGTATATGAACAATATATCCAATAAAGATAAAACACTGAAGGTAGGCAAACTGATTAATTTTACTGCAGTACTTCAGTTCCAATATTGATACAAACAGGTATACATATGATTTTCCTCTCGTTTTCTCTTCATCAGTATAAAAAAAAAAATTTCAAAATATAAATGTTTATCTATCACCTATAACATTTGATGTTATTTTTTATATAACATATTCAACATAGAAGTATATACATACACATCCATAATTAAATTAACACATTAACCGCCATTAGATCTTGTAGGAGATATCATTAGTTTACACCCAATCTCATGGCGGTTATGAGTGACATGACAAAAAACCCATGGCAATCAACGTATTAAAAAAAAATTGAAAAAAATACGTAATTCTATTTAACAAATTCCTCCATATTATACATTTTTTTGTTACTTATTCGACTTCATTATATGAAAGTTTCACTGTATCTGTGTGTATAACATTCTCTTAACAAATAATTAATTGATTTTTTTCATGGCGTATTTATTATGATTTTTTATTAGTTAAAAAATACATTATTTATTCAATATTTGTCTACAAATAATAAAAATCATTCTTAACACAAAAAAATAATAAATGTATATACTACTAACCTCAACCAAATTTTCTACTTCCATTTTATCACAATTAGAAGTAGAGTTCTTCTTCTTTTTAAATCTTCTATTTTTCTTTTTCAAACTTTGACTATACTCAAATATGTTAACATAATCAGGTGGTCTATGTAATTGTAATAACTGATCATTAACCGGCTTTTGTAGGACATCAGGTAACATGAATGGTTTAAGCCAAAGTACTAATGGTGTTTCACCTGGGGTGTACAAGCTTTCTGGATAGTAAAAGTTTATACCGTCTAATTCAATATTATCAGAAAAAAATTGACTTTTTTCCAAAAGGTGCTGATACAAATCTGTAGTAACCATTCGAGGAGCCAACTAAAACAAACATTTTATAATCATGTAATTATTGGTCTACTGTATTTAATAGTATTTTAAGTATTTAAGATTTTTACTTCAAATGGGTAAAAATTTGTTGTTGATTTTTCATTGATACCTGGTATTTCATTAAGTTTACTCTGTATAAAGTAAAATCTGAATTCAGCCTAGAATAAAAACACAAAAATTGAATGATATAATTGGTTTTTAATACTATTAAAAATGTAACATACATCAAAATCTGTATATGGTACACCCATCCACTCTATGATGTCCAAAATGTAATATTTTTTCAACTTGAAACTATACACACAGTCTAAAACAGTACGTTTACGATGAGATGGACAATTATTTGATACACGGCATCCATAAGGAAATAATGATGAATAATAATTGAGCGTAGTTCCAAATTTATTAACTGTTTTTGTTTTGTTCTGAAATTAAAATAATTAACAATTTAAATTGTACTAATTATATATTTTTTCTTTAAAATTAAACGTTTGGTAAACTTGTAAAATATCTTACATCCTGAGCAATAACACAACATCGTTTTCCTTCTGGACATAACACTGCAATCCAACTATCTATATCTTCAGGTACTTCAAGCATCCACTCTGAATACATCATAGACATTGCAAGTTCATATGCTTCATTACTTGGCCCCACTGTTCCATTTTTTTTTTCATCGATTTCCTGTGGTAATTCATTTTATATTAAAAAAATGTTAACATATAATTACTAAATTTTAATTACATCTAATATTGTATACTAAGTCACTAAATTATTATTAAATAGTCTTATATTTTATTTTCTAATGAAGAATATTATTTTTTTGGAAAATAAAATATAAAATTAAAATACATTTGACATTTGTATTATAATTTTAAAGGTCTAATCTACAGTTATTGATTAAAATGGTTCTTGTTTGAATATTATTTTGATAACAGATTCCTTTTTTTATAGCAAATACAATTATGTAATAATAATTAATAAAAAATATTTCAATAAGTATTTTGTAATTATAGTGTTTATATCAAACCTAATTAGTCATGTTATTATAAATGCCGATACTAGAAAAGATATTTAATTATGTTTTAATTACGAGCTTCAAAAATAAATTTGAGCTTTGTAAACTGTATTTTGTTTTGTTGTCAGACCAAAAATACTATAATTTTATTCAACGATATACATTTCATATACTTTTACAATACTTATATAGTTTTTACACGTCATTTACTATTTTGATGGTATTATTATACATTTGTTAGTACTTATTTTGAATTAAACTACATACCATACAAGTACTATCAGCATCATTTTTAATATTTCTTCTTTCATTGATTTGTTGATCACGTTTTCTAAAACAAATTAAAATAATGCCTCTACTATTAAAGACAAATATAGACAAAATTGAATATTTAAATCAAAATATCAATTTATGTATACTAATCAATATTAGTCACTTTATTGTAATTCAAACAATATTAACTAATAATTATAAAAAAAGACTTGAAACTTTTTACCATTACTTAAATTATAATTTTATACACTTGATATTTTAAAATTTAAACAGCAAAGGAATTTCCTCAGTTTTTAATTTAAACATACTATTTGTGTTAAATAAGTTATTTTTTTATTTCTAATTAATCGGAATTTAGTAAAACATGAAAAATAAAACTTTAGGAATTAAATGATAACGTATTCATACATAAAATAAAATATAATAATTTATATAGGTGAATAATTTTGTTATTTTTATAGCAATATATAAAACAAATTCGATATTTAAACTAAAACCAAAATGTGATTTCTATATATTCTGAATGCTAATTAATAAGTAAACCAATAAACTTACATGAGTACAATTGAATCGAGATCATTAATGATTTCTAAAAAGCTCTTTAAGATTGATGTTCCCATTTTAATTGATTTACAGACTCTCAGTGGAAGGTAGGTAAAATTAATATAGACTATAGTATATTATGATTGAACACTTTTAAAAATGTAATTTTAATATAACACCAGTTAACTAAAACCAATAGTTTAACTATATTGTAAAGTAAACAATGACACTGTCAAAGGACGCAGGTAGGTAACTACTATATAGTATAAACTATATGCAGTAAGTCGCTAGTAACTAACTATAGGCACTATGCTATACTGTAACTAGACACTATAGTAAGTACTACAAAGTAAAAATGATAATCACTACATTATAAATGTACACTATACTATAGTAAATAAATAAAAAGTAATTATAATATTGTACGAAAATTGTATGATCTGATGGGTTGGAAAATTCCCAATTCTCAAATCTAAATATATATCAATATCGAATATTGCAGAACTAGAACACTGCAAAGATAATATCTTGACCTATAATAAACTATAAAGATATTATATTATATAATATCTATTATCTTGATTGCAGCAGCGCAGAATAATATTTGAATTTGGACATTAAGAAAATTGCCAACATTGGCATGGCGGCCGGCGGGTATTAGCGCAAACACTACAAAATTACTTACGAAATGATTTATAATATTTGGCACTATTATGCTAGCAAACGGATAAATTTAGCACCATAACGATCAAACGTATTTTTTAAAGACCACATAATATTGGAAATCGAAATAAGCTGAAGATAGAAAAGTTTTTATAAATTAACCAAAGTGCTTTATGGACCACATAATAATTATTATACAGTTGAATAAAAAATAAAAATAGTTAATATATTATGTAACTATGGTAAGAATAGCGACTACAATAAAACCATGTGCAATATCATCGTTAATCAATAGTCATACCACAGAACAATACAACATGTCACACGCTCAGATAGGTACCAGTAAAAACAATTATACCATTGGCCCGAATTAAGATTTAACAAAATTAAACGAATTAATTCGTGACCAGTGGCTTGGTGGCCGGTGTTCACCTGATGCAATTGCGCCATCCCTAGAAATGCATTAGCTATGGCCTATGATGGCTATGCGATATTATTGTATAGGTGTATTCTATAAACGCTAAATATAATATATATATATATTTTAATGTTTACGAGGATTTGAAAATTATTCACCACAACAACACTGATCGTGGCGTTATAGTTTTTATAATTGTTTTGATGACTTTTACAATATTGTTACTAAGTAATGAGTATTGAGTATTACTAATTACTATCGCTATTATTTGTTTTTTTTTTTTTTTTTTTTGTGAACTTGGTTAAAAGTTTTGCCTCAAAACTATCAGTCTCTACAATTACATATTAGTACTTAGTATAAACAAATAACAATAAATTATTTGATTAAATTATAAAAAACAATTAAATTTAAAATTTTGAAATCAGTTTAGAAAAAATTAGATTTTAACTGTGGAAAAAATAATATGTGAATTAGAGAACCTCGTATTGCCTATCAATATTATTATTACAATGTTGATAGCATTATGTTTTGCATTTTTATATTTTCACTCACGTGTATGCAATATAATATGTATAACTATATCTTACAACTTTATTTATTAAACTATAAATAATATTAATGTTTTGATCTTTATTTTTATTTTATATATAACATGTTAACAGTATAAATATTAAATTATAAAAGTGTAAACTTATGTAGCGTTAAATGCTACATACATGCAAGTACTCAAAGCGATTAAAACATCAATAAAAAAATGTACATCTTTTTTATATACTGTATTATACATTTTATATTATTATAAATTTAACGTATAAAACAAAAATCTACATTAGTTTTTTTGAATATTAATTTATCTTTAATTTTTGAGCATTTATCTCTATTTAGAAAGTTTGATTATTATTTAAATTTAATGTATTACATATTTTGTTAATTAATGTTCAGTATAATTATTAAAATATAATTACAAATATTTTGTACCCACAGACATTTAATCAAAAATAATGTCATATTACATGGTTCATTTTGATGAAAATTGGAGTCTAGTATTTTTTTTACTTAGGAAGTACTCAAGAGATATTCTCTCTAACATCATTCAAATAAATAATAATATATATTATATATTGAGTAAACAGATATAGTCCATATAGAGTGCTAATAATACTTGTAGTGCAAAATAATTTGTATACATGTTATAGAAAATAAAAATTATACGTGAATAGTATGCTGTAGTTGAAGTAAATAATTATGCATGCCTCACTTTCGCTTACTCCATACTTAATTATTACTTTATTACACATGGGTCTATGGCTATTATCATATTATGATATTATAAACTCGTAAAAATTAATTTATTAACTTACTGTTTTTGTCTTTCTAAAGTTTCTTGTCTTCGCTTAACTTGTTGAAACTTCAATTTAATGTAAACAGGGCATGATTTTGCACTAATAGTTTCATATGTTGAAAATCTTTGTTCCATATTAAATTAGTCTAAACAATTTGAAGTAAATTGATTAAATTTTAAAATCTTACTACTAAGTGGTGTTAGTTTAATAATAAATGTATTTATGATTACTGATGGTACTTACAAGTTACAACATAAATGAGTTCACAAAGCGTACTTTAAGAATTGATAATTAAAAGTAATAATACAAATTTGAGCTATCAAAACTCAAGTCAAATAGTCATCTTCAATAATATTTTAAACATAGGTAACCTATTTTACTATTAGTAAAAACCATTGACTTATTAACTAGACACTAGTTAAAGTTATTAACTAGTTGAAGAAATTTTAAATCCACTAAAATAATGTAAATTTTTAGTTTTATATCTGTGTTTAAAACAAACCGCGGCTGTTATCTCTATGTTTCAATATTTATTTTCTATCGAAAATATTATCAATATACGCTATTGTTGGTCACACTCTTACTTATATGATTTGATAAAAATATATATCGTCATCATGGTCACACTAGTGGTGGGCGATTCTCAAAAGTAAATCGATTTAAATTGAAATGAAAAAACCGATTAATTAAAAAATTGACGGAAATGAATCGATTTTTCGATTTAAACCAATTTTTTTATTATTTGTATTATGCTTTTGTGATAAATTGTTACTAAATAGCTCTTGGACAACTTTTAATGTATGAGTTATAATAAAAAATCACTGATATTTTTTGACGTTTATACTTTTATTAATACCTAGTACATAATTTTCACTGATATAGTTTAAAATATACAATTTTTATGTTTTAAATGGAACAAAAATAAAAAAAAAAATAACAATAAAAACAATAAAAAACAATTAATCTAAATGCCAATCACTTGCTGAGATACAAGAAACAAAAGTTTATTAAGATTATCACCGGTCAATCGATTACGATTATCAACCATTACCTATCCAGCTATATAAAAAAAGACGTTCGGATGGTACCTACCAATGTAAATACCATTGTCAAATTTGATTTACGATTTTTTTTAGATTTAGATATATGGGCCCATGAGTGTCTTAAAACTTAAATACATTATCACCTAACGGCAGAATGGGTTGATTTAAATAATGTTTGAGATCAGAAGGCATTTCATTGATACTCTCTACTCTCATTATGAACTTATCATGAATTATTGGGGTCGCCTTCATCAAAAGAAGAATTTGCTATATTAAAACTAGTTTCGCTATCTTAATTCGAATATCTAAAATTTTATTTTTATAACATTGATAGCTTTGAAAGAAGTAATAACGTTCATTTGAATGAAGGGTCTTGAAACGAGGATCGAGAATGGTAGCTATTGAAAGAATTTCTAAGTATTCAATCTTACCAAACCGGGATTTTTAATTATGAACTAAAGTAGTCTTAAATTTGAAGCAATGACACTACTGATTTCAATGGCCTCGATTTTTTTATTAAGATAATGAATTAATGGAAAGTCTTTGCTTCCTGTAACATAATTTTGGCCACATAATTCTTTTGTAGCAGCTTCAAAAGGTTTAAGTAAACACATAAGTTCTTTGACACTAAATAACTTGGAACTAAATAACATAAGTGGACCTTTAGGGAACTTCACAATAATAGATGCTATATAGTCGGAACAAATGATAAATCTATCCAACATAAAATACACTGAATTCCATCGTGTTGGAACTGATTGTTTGATTGATCGATTGACTGATTTCGAGAAAAGATGACCATGCAATGCTCAAAATATTACATTAGTGGAAACAAATTCGGCGTGACCAACACAAAAATGAAAAAAAATTCAAAGATAATGAATTTTAAATTGGTCGAATCGAAAAAAAAATGATTCAATGGTAAAATCACCCTGTCAGAATCGATTTAAAAAATCGAAAATCAACAACAAAAAATCGATTTAAATCGCCCATTACTAGGTCACACTAACCCACGATTATAACACAGATATTAAATAAAAATATAATATAATTTATATATATATATATATATTATCTATGAATCGTGCACTAACCAAACAACTTTTGAACACAAACAAGGTTTAAGGGACGTGACCTATTTTTTGCTCAAAACATGCCTTATAGGAAAAACTCTCACGCTTCGTATAATGATTTGATTTCGATAATTTATTTTATTTTTTTGCAAAAGAAACACTTCTTACAGGGCGCATTAGATTTGGATTTTAAAAACCATATAATACGATTTTGAATAATATAAGCAATTTTCACAGACTTATGTTAATTTATTATTTTTGTTTTAAGCAGTCCAATACGCCCTGTAAAAAATTGTCTTTTTAACAAAAAAAAAAAAACAATTCATTAAATTAGACCAGCCTACGAGGCGTGATAGATTTTCCTGTAAAGTCTGTTTTCAGCAAAAAATCTCGCGTTTCATTAATTATTGTAGTAATTTATCATTTATTATGGTTAAATTGTGTAGTATGTCAAACTTTGTAAATTATCTTGTTAAAGATAATAATTGCGAGCGGCTCTAGTACAGTAGTACCTATAGATGTATTGACTAATGAGCATGTAAATTCACTAAATTTCTGCTTATGCTGGTACCCGCATACAATTATACTCACACTAATCACCGTTGATCACCGTATTTATGTATAGTATATATTTATACATTACTTAACAATATTAACATGCTAAACTACTAGTAGACTGGTATTTGGCATCTATAATAATGCGGTTGTAATTTGTAATTTTTTTTACATATTTTTTATAAGTAAATAGGTATGGAAATGGGAAATATTTAAAAAATGGAATAATTAAGCGTCCTGAAAGCTTTAGTCGGGACGCCGGGATAGACTTTTAAAATACGGAACTTTCTTGTACAAAAAGCAAAGTCTGGCCACTCTATGCTTGATGTCATGCACTCATGATGCCGTATCTGTTAAGAATATTTCGAGAGAATAAATCTAGTTGGGTCCAATTGAAATTTTTATTTTTTGTTGGAAACCAACGAGATAAGAATGATGCTGCAATTAGAATTTGTCGGTCGAACCTAGTTTCGAAGTTTAAGCTGAATGAAATTCGTGATTTTATGATTTTTATTTATACACACAACGCGGTATAATTCATAGCGCTTTTAATTACCTTTATGGCTTATGCTATACGCCTATTAGTGGTGTGGCAAGGCAGTTTTTTTTGAGCCACGACTCAGTTGATTTTTGAGAGTGGTGGTGGTCGATTTGTTAAATATGTTGTTTATGTGTTATGTGAAAACTGGAAAATATTTATACATGCGTTAATGTTATAAACTTTTAGCTTATATTTATGTTTTTGTTTTATACATAAAATGTATTATGTTTAAATATTTTTATCAATTATATTTAATTAAAATGTTTACTCTTTTCTTTGTAGTAAAAATTATACTGTATAATATTGTTTTAATTGTTATTTAATTGTTATTTAACTTCATACCAAAATGTTATGTTAAAAGTTTCTAAATATGTAGTTTTAAATCGATATGCATTATTATTACAAATTTTGATAAAACTAAATTTATGTAAATAGTATTATGGCACTTTATTGTAGAGAAACACATATTTGTACTTGAAAAAAAATTTATTTTGTACCCAATTTGTAACTTTCATAATATACGATATGTTACTTGTTGTGAGCAAAATGATAGATTTTGATAAATCTTAAGTGTGGATTAGTGGGTATGGATGGGTAAAATATATTTTGCTCCTTTTCATTAAAGTTATTTAAGACGCTACTGACACCTAATGCCTATACTAAGCTGTATAATATAATAACTACTTTCGTAATTATTTTCAGGTAGACAATAGGTGATCTGACACTAGTTTTGGTTGTAATAAGCTCGAGGTTCTATGAACCTCGCGGAAACTTGCCAGTTAAAGTATGACAAGCAGTCGCTTCTTACGCCTATCGACTCCAGTTGATATAAGTACCTACATAGATTTCTGAAAAAAAAAATCGAAAAATTCATTTGATAAATATCAAAAAAAAAAAAAAAATATTATTTGTATAATATAATTTTAATATATACTGTAGTATTATATATACTATGTATTGCATTTAGTAGCAGAAGTCAAAAAATAAAATTATTAAAAAAAATTACAAATTATCAAGTTGCCTATATGATTTATATATATACTATACACAATGATTTTAAATTAATTATAGATAAGTTATTCAATTTTTTTTATACATATATAATGTATGTGCATGTATATTTATATTTATAGAATATTACGCATGTTCTGATTGGCTGATCAACATAGAGCCTGAACTATGATATAGCTATAGAGGCTTAAAATTTCCACGGTATTTTCACGTACAATCATGTAGGGAGTGCTTTAAAAAAGGATTTTCAAAATTCGCATATTTCGATGTTAATTCAGAGGTGCTCACAATGGTTTTGAGATACATAGAAGATTTTTTTTTTGTTTATATATGTTTGGCATTGCCCATTGGTTACTCGAGCAGATGAGGTAAAAGCATGCATCAACTCGTCGCGTTTATGGCTTCGAATAAATAAATTATATCTTAAAAACCAAATGTATGTTTGCAGTTTATAAATACTCTAAAACCATTTGACTGATTTTAACTAAAATCTGAGACTTTCTTAGAGATATAAGAAAAGCTTAAAAAATACCTAATTTGTGAGTTGCGCTTGTCCATATATTATGTCAAATTATTTCACAAAGCTAGGTACACCAATGCCAACTTGCATGTAAACTCGGGTACACTAAAATCGACAAACAACCAATATAACACTGTATTTTACGTTTGTTAATTTTTAAATTCATAGTCTAATAGCCCATAGGTAATCTCTTCACAGATGAATATTTAGGTAATAAATTATTCTTTCATTCAACATTATGAATAAGTATTAAATCAATGCATACAGCATACTTGCATATAACTTGATACAAGTTTAAAACTTATTTGTAATTAAAAGACTTGACCGTTTTGGTATTTTCTCATCATCCACGAGTGCGGATTTGATTGTGCAAATCCATGCTAATTATATGTGCTAAATATTGGTATAGGAAAAATGTATAAATATAATTCAATGTTAGGGGGAAGTGAAAAGCAGTAGCTCCTATAGATAGTTTTGTTTTTACGCATAATCTAAAAGCGGGAAATTTACGAAATTATAGTCCTGCAATACATGCTTATTATGTATACTATATATACTGTACATAGAGGGCAATATACATATATATTATAATAATGTATATACAGAAACGAGTCAACTGACGTCAACATGCCACTCAGCATAGCAGAAGCACTCAACGAAAGCCAAATCACGAAAATCATAGCATTTTTAAGTACCACATATATTATTAAAAAATGTGTAACCTTTATAACTTGTATATAATGTAACACCTAATCTTAAGAAACAAAATACCACGTAAAATTTAATGTCAGACTAATAACCTTCGATCTTGAAGCATTAACTTCTTTTAAATAAAAAAAAAAAGACGGATCAACAGATGTCATCGGCATTAATTCCTCTTCCTATATTGTTCTTCTCTGTCATCATCCGCTAAAGGTGGCGGCAGCAACTGTGTCGGGATCTCGGGACCACGGTCGTCGCACACACCCGGGCCACGCCACCAGAGGTCCAAGTTCCGGTAGCTCTTGGCCGGCGCGCCGTCGTCGTGCAGCATCGCGCACAGCCGGCAGAAGAACCTCGTGTCGATAAACTCGCCGGTGCCCTTCCACCGGAAGTACTCGTTGTACAGGTCGTCGTCGGCGTCCAGACGCTGCAGGTACTCGGCCACCTGCTTGGGCGACTCGTAATCATCCACGTGCACGTACGACCGCTTTGGCGCTATCCGCTCGTAGTCATCCCGGCGCCCGCCCATCACGACCGGCAGCACGTTGTGTCTAACAAACA
This sequence comes from Pentalonia nigronervosa, assembly GCA_014851325.1. Lineage (NCBI taxonomy): Eukaryota > Metazoa > Arthropoda > Insecta > Hemiptera > Aphididae > Pentalonia > Pentalonia nigronervosa. Next base: position 28,136 of record JACXSJ010002302.1, on the reverse strand, counting down.
AACCGTTTAAATTATTTTTTCATACCTTATTCACGCGATATTGTACCTACACTTATTATCTATTTGTGGTATGAGCGATGACATTATGATTATCTTGCGCTATATAGTCGCAGTGGCGTATACGCGTTACTTTTGTCTTGTCGAGTGACGGGAGGGGGTAGATCGGTGGTAAAAAGACCCAGCTCACATGTAGAAAAAATAGACCTTTTAATAAGTATTTTTAAGAAACTAAAAAAAAAAAAGTAAAAATAATTTACGTTTATGAAGTTACAAGGGGTGATCCGATCCATGTACAACTATAGTTAGGTACTCCACTCTCTTTAATCTAAACTTTAAATACTTATAACTCATAAACCACTAGTCCAAAATTCGATTTTTATGAATCAAAATACTTAAAAAAAATATTCTACTTTAGAATAAAAAATTAAAAATGCGTAGTCATTAAATAAAGTAAACATTAAACTAACGATAACGATAAAAAAATATATAATTTTTGGATAAATGTCGCTTTTAACGACTTAAAATTATCTAGAAAAATGTTTTCAAAAATATTAATTGTTTTTGAAATAATGAATGTCTTGTGTTAAATGAATCATCTGGTATACAGTTACCTATATGAATCGTAATAAAACATATACCTACACTTCATTTTTAAACTGTATGTATACTAAAATATTATACAATAAAACTCAGAAAATCATTTCTTTTTTGCCAATTTCGTTTATTACTTCTTTATCAGTGATAGGTATTGGGCATATTGCGTTTTACTATCATCATCGTGTCAATCCAGATTATCCTGACTTGAGTGATGGCCAGGTCAATGATTAGATATATTATTCATAAAATATTTTATGTATATATTATATATTACTAATACTATACTGCAAATGACTATGGTAAGTTATATTATCGCAATGTATAGTAAAATAATAATACATTATGTTAGCTATATTAAACACTTATAGGTATATATTATTATTATTATATAGGTGAATAGCAAGTATTATAATATTTTTAAACTTTTTATTAAAAACATTTTATAAAATGGCATAAAATATGCAACGGGTGGCATCAACCCCCTCCTTACGCAACTGGTTAGTTTGGATATCGTTCAAAGGCACTATAAAAACAGTAATACAAGACGGGTGACAAATTATGGGTAATTGTTATTGTTCGGTTCAAAACCTCGCCTCTTACATTGTTTTTTAGTTTTCGAAAATGATTTTTTTCCTTATTATAGATTATATTTTTACGTGGTATACGTCTCATTTAAACGATTTAAAAACTAATAATTAGTCACTAAATGTAAATTATCCGCTTATTGACTTACTGGAGGCCGTTAACGAAAAACTTTTCTGTAACGTAATCGAGACAATTGGAGTTCTCAAAAGCCAAATAAAATTTGTAATCTTGGTCTAACATTTGGAGACACTTGTCTGATCTAGGACATTTGAATTGTCCGCACACGCCATACACGTCTACTGATATATATTTGGCCAATTCTCTGGCGTATTGTAATCTGCCGTTTTTGGCACCACAGTTTGATACAAACCACGCCACTTGTTTCGTTTTGTTAAACGCGTAATTCCGTTCTAATCGTTCAACTTGTGTCACTGACGGATCGTAGTACGCCCATCGTTCATACGGCGTGACGATGTCACTATCGTGTCTATACGTCGCTGTCCAGTTGAACACATCGTTGTAAGTGATTAGTCCTGTATGATATGGTGATTCGAGAAAATATATAATCCATACCTGTAATGTCAAAAATGAAACATTAATACAAATATTATGTATATAATAACTATAATTTAGTATTATATAAGCTATAGCATATAAAAAATTTATAGTGTATTATAAACATTGCTATATTATATATATGTATATATATATATTATGTATAGAAGTAATGGTTATTGTAATCGTAGCTAGTTGTACAGTATAATTAATTGTTGACCTTACTTGCTTACCAGTTTTTCTGTGTCCTGGATGTGAGAAATAATCTCGAAATAAAATCGCGTCCACATTTGGAGCTTCAGATTTTTCTGCAGTAATTGTGCATCTATTCACTGGACATTGTTTCGAGATAAATTCATTTTGTCCCTCTTTTACCATCCAATTACTTAAACCATTGAAAAGTAAAATTTTTTTTTTTTGTTCATCATCATATCGATAATTAGGTGGTATGAACATCAGTTGATTTTCTACGCGGTCACCATATTTTTGTTCTTTAGGCCACACCTGTGTAGTTATCTGTCCAGTCTTCGTATTTTTTTTAACTCTGCTTGGCCTTAGCAAGCCATCTGATAAAATAAATACGTAACATATTATGTTAATTAGTAAAAAAAAATTACAATTATTTTCTTGCTAAGTTTGGTTCATAAAATTTACATTAGATAATCATTTAGAATTTAGATAATATCCTGCAGCGCTATATAAGTTATGTGATGCTGTAATGTATTTTGGTTTTTACATAATTTGAAAAATAAATGTTTACCTTTAAAATACCATGGCAATTGTGATTTTGAAACTTCCTTCGGTTCCATCATTAAAGAATTGTATGTCAAAGATTGACTTGGTGACTCCAAATATTGTAGATTCTGTAAGTTCAAGTTGTTATAGATTACCATACCTACATTAATAACACTTAAAACTGATATAAATAATTTACTAAAGTAAAAATAAATTGTTTACAAAAAATATCATTGAACATAAAAAAAAAATTAAAATTTTTACCCTGTTAAAAATCCTTAAAAATTTAATACAAGATTCCTCACGAGTTTTTATTATTAGAATGCAAAAAAAAAGTTTAGTGAAAATTCACAATAGTTTTTAATGAGTGTTTGAAGCAAGAATTTCGATACAATTTATCATAAACATGAAATATACAAACTATTTAGTAGTTAAAAATGTATAAAATGTTCAATTTATATAGCTAAGATTTGAAAATGCAATAAAAAAAACTTCATACGTTTATTTAATTATTATAAAAAAGTTAACAGGAAAGCCACATTATAATAATGAGTGTTTGAACTTTAAATTTTTACAACATTGGATATTTACCCGAAAAGTTACTATTTCTCCTCAAACGGGTTTCTTATTTTGTTATAATTCTAAAATGAATAACCATAGCGATACCTAAAAATTTTTATTAAATATTTTTAATAGCATAATATTCTTAATATGGTATAGTTTTCAAAATAGATATACAAAAAGATTTTTTTTAAATTTTTTATAGCTAAATTATTTTCGAAAGAAATATTAAATGAATACTATGTTCAATATATTATCCGTTTGTAATATTTATTTTTTTATCAAAATAAAGAATATTTACAATTTATTACAAAAAAATTAAAACAATAACTATTTGTAATTACCTGTTGATAGTAATTACCGAAAATATTCGCTTTCGATTCATTGTACGAGCCTGGTCGCTCTAATTTCTTCAAATTATTTTTTCTGTAAATTAACCAATATAGCATTAAGATACTGTATAAAATAGCCATTTTTAGTACAAAAATCAGTAGACGACATAGTTGTCGATTCGTCATGATGTTTTTTTTTAGTCGTCTTTTCTATAGTTGAATCTATTTTATATGTTAAATAGTCACTGAAATTTTAATAAGACTAATAAGAGTTAAATTCGTTATGGTTAAAAATATTTAATTGTTACTTTTTTTTTTACAACTACTAATTATTAGAGTTTATTTTAAACATTTTTTAAAATGAGTAATAATTTTTTTTTTTGAGTTTTGGAAATACATTGATAGAAAAATATGTTTTCCGCTCTTAATAGAAACTAAAAAACTATAAACCTATATGGTTTCTAATGCGGACAAAATATTTTTTTATGAAACAATGTATGTTTAAACAACTGTTTTAAAAATATTCGAGTAAGTGTAGGTAACTTTTTATACATATGTACAGTGCATATATTATTTTATGCAGATATAATAATTATTCATATGTATATAATTTATTATGAAAATCTAAATTATATATATAATAGTATAATACTAATGAGTTTAATGAATAACAAGCATATTTTTTGTTTACATTTTTATAAAAAACACAACAATTTATAAATTCTAATCAAAATATGAAAAAAAAGTCAAAAAATGAATTCATAGTTGCTTGTATTTAAATCTTTTGTCTGTATACTACATGTTTAATATACTTTGGGTATTATTAACACTGAATGCTGCTATAACTATTTAAATTATAATATTGGATTACAAACATTTTGGCACCAACAATTGAAATAACAAACTTACTATTAATATTTTATAACAAACGTATCATGCTACTATAGTATAATATACAGTTGCCTATATAATTGTAACCCCCTAATAAAAAAATGCTTAAGTTGAGTCTACGATGACTATTGGTGTAGTGTCCCACGCGGACAGGCGCAAATAGACAAATAGGTGGTAGGTAATGAGGTTTGACTTAATATACATTATACTTGGATTACAAGTTACGAAAAATGTCTTCGATGAGGCATAAAGTGGACTAAGAACGAGTATGCTGTAAAACTGTTTCTCAAATTTGGCAAATGCTTAGATTTGTTGTATCATTTTAGGAATGTTCCGTGGCGATATCATCTTCTCTTTTTTAAATGAGAACCAAACTTTTTTATGTACTGTAAATTATCAAGCTAATTTTATACTTATAAATCTAAATAATAAAAAATATGGTTCTTAGGTATATTTAAAAATTAAAATATTGAGAATTTGAATAAATACATTATTAAAGGAAAAAATGGGTGTGTGAATGTTTATTGCTCGGAGAATTATTTTCGATAAATATTATATAAGTATACAAATATTAACGTAAATTTATATTTATTACAAGACATTTGCAAAATACCAACTTAGTAGAAGGGTGTAGGGGAAATGCCCACACAGATTAATTAGGAGAAAATATGAGGTCTACACCTCCCCCCACCTTAAAAAAATTTAAAAAATAAAGTCCTAGCTACGCCTAGCTATAAGCAGCTTCGCGTGACATATTCTGCAGAACTTGTTTGCGGTGATAATGATTGTGATGTAGTTGATTAGGCTTCTGACTGCAAACGTGATTGCTAATCTTTGGTCACCTTACACCCGTTTTTTGACTGGTGGTGGTTTAAGCCACTTCGTCGAATGACCGCAAACATGCGGTTGCCGCCACCAGTCGTTGATGTTCCGGTAGCTCTTGGCCGGCGCGCCGTCGTCGTGCAGCATCGCGCACAGCCGGCAGAAGAACCTCGTGTCGATAAACTCGCCGGTGCCCTTCCACCGGAAGTACTCGTTGTACAGGTCGTCGTCGGCGTCTAACCGTTTCAGGTATTCGGCCAACTGTTTGGGCGACTCGTAGTCGTCCACGTGCAAGTACGACCGTTTGGGCGCTATCCGCTCGTAGTCAACCCGGCGCCCGCCCATCACGACCGGCAGAACGTTGTACCTGTCAACCGTTTAATTTAGTTGTTAGTTATTATTTCATGCCAATATTTCTAGTGCTATTTCGATAACAATAACAGTTTATGTATCGCTCATAGTTTTTAAAGCCGAATTTGTAAGTTATAACTCAACATGCTCGCACAATAAGTTGTATATATGTTAGGTTTATGTATACAAGATCATAGGTGGTAGGGGGCATGAACACAGGGTAGCTTTTATTTAAAAATCCGATTTAAATATTGAATGCAACTGCATTTGTCATTATTAAATCATTTAAAATTTTTTCTTTTTAATTTTAAAAGCGCTGAGAAAGGATTATTCTAGATTTTGAGCGGGGAAGGGAAAGGCGAAGAATGTTGTGTGTTTTTTACCTGTCTATCACCCCTATTTAGACATTAAAAATGCTTTGATTTTCTACTTCAGAATTTTTTCTTGTAGGAAAATGTATCTAATAGGTACCTACTGGGGAGTGAAAAATAAAAAATGTCCAGTAGTTATTAAGTTTCCATCAAATATATATATTATTAAGAAAGTAATAAGCTTACTGAAGTCCATCTATGAAAAACTTTTCGGTCACATAATCGATACAATTTGAATTCTCGAAAGCCAAATAAAATTTATAATTCTGGTCTAATAATTGTAAAAAGTTATCGAATTTGGTAATTTTCAATCCTTTACATTGACCATATATATCAACAGATATATATTTGCTTAATTCTCTAGCATATAATAATCTTTTGTTGTCAGTATAACAATTAGAAACTATCATCGCCACTTTTTTTGTTTTGTTTAGAGAATAATCCCTATTTAATTGTTCAACTTGAGTCATTGAAGGATCAAAATATGCCCATCGTCCAAATGGTATCACAATATCGCTGTCGTGTCGATATGTAGCTGTCCAGTTAATCATATCATTTTCTACGTTGAATTCGGAGTAATATGCTGACTGGAGAATGAAGAAAATCCATATCTGTTAAGAATATTTACATTTATTTTTATTTTTTTTTGTTTTTTAATGAAACGTTTTAAATACAAAATTTAAAATTTGAACTAAACTATTATTAAGTTAATAAATATATATACGTATTTTATTATATTTATTTACTGATCTTTTGATGACCGGTATTACATTTATATTACATTTATATTTTTATGACCATATTTTTATATACAAAATTTAAAATTTGAATTAAACTATTATTAAGGTAATAAATATATATGTATTTTATTATACTTGTTTACTGATCTTTTGATAGCCGATATCGTAGATTGGATTGTTGAATTTTTCTCGAAATATGACTGCATCCATCGATGCTATTAATTTTTTCTTAGTTGTAATTACGCATCTATTTACTGGACAATTGTTTGAAAGAAATTCACTTTGTCCTTCATCAATCATCCAGTTACTTACATCGTTATATAATAAAATTTTTTTGATTGGTGCATTTTCATATTGATAATTGGGTGGTATAAACATTAATTGTTCTTCCACACGGTCACAATCTTTTTTTTCTTTAGGCCATAACCGTGAAATTCTAACTCCAGTTTTAGGGTCCACTTTTGCTTTATCAGGCATTTGTGCCCCATCTAACAAAATTAATTTGTTTATTTATGAAATTCAAATTTAACTTTTCCTTGGATCTTATTTTGTTTGATTAAATAATTAGATCAGTCATAACAATTAATACTAAATATACTTAGTTATAATTATCATTATATTATATCATATGATTACAAATTATTTATTCTATCAAAGTTATTTATTGTACTCCATAAGAATGGTTAGGGTATACCCGTAATGGTTTTTGTGTGTATTAATTGTTATAATTTATTAAATGTTGTAATAATAGTATTAACCTTTGAAATACCACGGTAAAAGGAACTTCTCAAGTGTGTTCCATTTTATTATACGATTGATTTTTTCGCTTGTAATTGGTGACTCCAAAGTTTTCACAATCTGTAATTTCCAAAATATAAGTTGATCAATAGAAAATATACATTTATGTTATTCTATTCAAAGAAAATATAGGTATCTATATGTCGTATGATGCGTTGTTTCATATGACATATATTTTTAAATTATTCGGAAGGTACATTAAATACGTATTTAATTAACGTATTAAAAGATAAATTTTAATTTTAAATGTATTATATATAATTAATAATTTTAATAATTTAATTTAATTATAATATAGCGTACAAATTCCTAAGTAATTTATAATTATGAATATTTAGGATAATATTGGACCATATTTCATATGATGACATGTTTATTACAGTTAGTAATTTATTATTATTTTTTAATAAATAAATGAATGAATAATTGTACTTACTATTAGGTACTATTAGGTATCTACAACCTACCTAATAACAATTATTAGGACCGGCATGAGGGTAAGGCGCCAATTGCCAAGGGATAACAAAAAATCTGTGTTAAAATTTTATTTTCGAATAATATTTAAAATAAAATTGAAAATCCAGAAAAATTTAAAAATGTTATTTAAATTATGTTTAATAAGAAATCACTGTTTTAATTTGTCAGAAAATATATAAAATAATTATAATTATTTTGACTTGCGTCGTTTATATTAATGATCCCATATTTTGTTTATCTTTTCAAAAATTTGTTACTTTTTCATTATTATAATTTTCAATAACATACTACGTTTTATAATTTTACTTACCTATTTCATAATAAACAATAGAATAAGTATAAAAAAGGCGCCAACATATTGGCTTAGACACTATTAAACCTCACGCCAACCCTGCTAATTATATACTTTAAAGTTTATGTCCTACCTGTTCATCATCATTTGTTTGGTTTTTCATTTTTTTCTCATATTTATATGACTGTCTCAAATAATGTTTATTCTTAACTGGATAAAACGCTATAAAGATACTGTAAATAATAATGAAAAATAAAATAAGGATCAACAACCAGTCTAGTATATGATGTATTCTTCGATTCTTCATGTTTTCATGTACCCGTTCTTTAGATTTTGTTTTCTATAATTACGCAAAACATCAATATAAACGTTATATATTTGTCATACCGAACAAAAACATATAATCTTTTTATTTCTACAATGAATATATCATATTTGGAATAAATAATTTTTACATTTTTTTTTATATTTAGGATATAAATTGATTGAGTTTTAAATTCTAAAATCCATAGAAAGTGATTATTTTTTTTGTTTAGTGAGTACGACCTATATAATGTTTAATAACTATTAAGTAGATAGTTACATTTTTTAAAATTAACATATATGATAAAATGTTACAATAAATCGTATACTTATATGTTTAAACAACTGTTTCAAAGTGAGATGTGGGAAATTTAAACATAAATGTTATTTGTATAGGTACTATGTAAAGAGTAATTTGTATTTTTAATGTCATGTATCAAAATATATGTATTATGATATACATAACAATAATATCCAAGTAGTTTTTAGCCAAAATGTCATATTTCATATGTTTGTATAGAAAAAGGGATTAAAATAATATAATTATTTCAGATTTTTTCAATACCCATTTTTAATAGGTATTTACCAGAGTTGGGCGTTATTCGAATAAAATTTTATCTAGATGATTATTTAGATAGCATTTTATTCGAATGATTTTTTTACAATTATTCGAATTAAAATTTATTCGAATAATTTAAAAACATTATTATTCGAATAATTTTTTTTACAATAATTCGAATAAAAATTTATTCGATTAATTTTCAACTATTGTGATTCGAATAAAATATTAACCGATTCAATTTTAAACATAGATATTCGAATAAACAAATATCTATCAATAGAAGAAAGTTAAGAATTAGAAAATTAGATATGTTTTTTTAAATTATATTTTAATAATAATTTTATAATATTATAATATGAATAATATTTAATGGTAATATTTCATAACAATAAACTAACGCGACATTACGACACAAGTAATCATAAGATTATCTTCAAACTGTATGTAGTACAAAGTACAAAGTACATTTGACAAAACCACAAACTACAACCTACAGAGTACAAGCCTACATTGACCTTATTATATTTTTGTGTGGAGCTCTATATTTGAACTTTTAAATATGAGATACAACATATTATGTACCTTAGTACCTATATAGTATGATATGTTATATACGATAATAGCAATATCTAAAAAAATGATTTTATTATGAACTATGT
>JACXSJ010002302.1:0-18405 GCA_014851325.1 Pentalonia nigronervosa | reverse complement strand
CGGAATAAATTTTTATTCGAATAATCATAGTTGAAAATAATTCGAATAGTTTTTTATTCGAATAATCATAGTTGAAAATTATTCGAATACATTTTTATTCGAATAATTATCTAGATAAAATTTTGCTCAACTCTGGTATTTACCAAATCTGCCGAATGTAGTTACCTGTATTTTCTGAATACTTAATGATTATATAATATTATTATATTATAATAAATACTCAAGAGAATAATTTGTGCCCGATGCAATTAATAGTGTTTATACTGTAATCGTATATTTTTACTTACTTTAAAATCTAAATATTATTGGTACTTTTTATTGGTTTAATGTTTCATCTATAGTCTCACTAGTTTTATTCTTAGTTATTTTCTGTTATGAATGTAACAAATTATATTTTCATGAAATAATTGACTTGTTGATCAAAGTCTCAAATCATGATTGTTGCTAACTTTCTGTTTATATATTGGTTTGGTTTGTTGCGTATTTCAAATAAATGTACCAGTGACATATAGATACATAGTATGAGTATATACTATATCGGAGGTGGCCAACTTGTTACTCGAGTCATAGATAACAGTCGCATGTGGCTCGCGCTTCATTACCAAAAATCAACATTTACTTATGGATTTTTTTTTATTATAAAATGTATTTATAAACATTTTGGCTCTTAATGTCATTATATTTATCCATGTGGCACGACAACATATTCATATTGGCTACCCCTGTACTATATTAATGGCCAAGTTATAGATGGTATAATTGAGGACAGTCATTCAAGGTATAAGACATATAGTATGTGGATCATATACATTAATGACTTTTAACTAAACACTAATCAATAATAAATAAACCTTATAATTTATTTCTCACATAAAAAACACTCATCCCCTATTGTTCACGCAACAATGTGTTTGAATTCCGCGCCCTTGCTGTGATTTTTCTTAATTGTGTTTCTGTAATTCTGTGTATGTTACGTTTATTGTGTGCAGTGGTTTGTACCATCCAATATTGCAGTGTGGTCAATAACAATGGTATTAGTGTTATGTGTTAACCGCCCACCAGCTGTGAACTACAGCCGTTTGCGTTCTATTTTAAATTCTCGTTCTGTTTCTTGTTTTCTAAGTTTTTTGCATCATCACGATTTCATTGTCACCTAAAGTTCAATGTTTCAAGTAGTTTTATGTGGTAAAGTGGTACTGACTGTCATTCCAAAGTTCATGTGTGTGATTTTTTGCTAGTCTGTTTTCTTTGAGAAAGCGGCGAGTCTTCTAACAGTGTTGTTGTATTTCTGCTGCCCGTCCAGCATCTTTATATTTCATCATTCTTGAGATGTTGTCGCCATCAGTCACAAACCACGATGTCTGTAAATTGTCAATTGTATCATCTGGTAATTATCTGTGCGCCTTATTTTCCCCGTTTAATATTAAATTCTCTCTCTAGAGTGATCGAATTAACAGCGATTGTGTGTGAATCGACGTGTTTTTTGAACTTTGTGACGGTAGTGTCAACGTACCAGCGTTCCCGTCTTGGCGGCATCATTGTTCTTAGTTTATTGCGTGAATTGCACGTCAGTGATTGTGGCTGGGTGTGGTCGCATGTACGTGGAATGATTATTTCATTGTATTCTTGTATTCTTGTATTCTTGTTTTGTAACTACTTTCCCCGGTACGGGTAGCGTTGGGATGAAATCCGCCACTCGATACGGTCACACGTGAGTATTGGTAGACAAAATTTTTGTATTTATATAAGTAATTTGTTGCGGCCGACGGGCCTAGGTATTATGTGTATTATACTATTATTGTAATATTAAGCCAAACAGGCTACTGTTAATTATATACCAAAGGTTTTTTTTATTGTATTTAGCATTTGACATAATATTATTTGTATTATATTTATTTTGTTATATCACTATATTATATTTTATATCATACCTGAAGGCAGTAGAGATGTTTCTACAAAACGATATTTAATATTACAATAAGTTAACTAACACCATTTAATTGATTAACCAAAGAATTATTATTATTATTATTATTATGTTGTATTATTAAATGCCTATCCTCTGTTTTAAAGGCGTGCCTTATTTATTAATATTAAGAGGATGTCATACCCACATGTGTTGTCTCCATCTTATAAATGTACAACATAGCAAAAACTGTTTTAATTCTTGTTTTAACTATTTGTCATTAGATCATCACAGAGTGTTGTCTGTTGGTGTATAATTTTTGTAACGACACACCGTTTGTGTAGTCCAGTGTTCAAACTTTTGCCATGGCTTTTATTTTTCGTCATGATTTTAATTATACCTATCGGTTGGCTGTTTGGTATCCGTACCACTATACTAGACCATGCCCAATTATGGGATAATTTAAATACTGGTAAATAAGACAAGCAACTAAGCTCAACGAAATCAGTGAAAACAGCTAATTCACCAAAAGCAACTGGTTTGCAAATAGTAACTGAATCGACTTTTTCTGTATTAGACAAAGGTGTAATAGTGACATCTTAGTCTTCTCGCGCCCGCTTTTGTCCGAGAAATTTCACGCTGTATTCTTCGACATTTGGAAAACTTAAAATCTGCAAACGCTATCACAGTGCAAAGTCATTTTTAGTATTTTCTTTATTAAATACTAAGTGGAAAATTTAGAGTATTAAATACGAATATATGATTCTACTATAGTTTTTCAAACTAATGAGTTAAGAATGGAAAATGCTATTTTTCGAAGAGATTTTTCTGTTATACTTGTTTTTGAGTTAAATTCTAACAGTCCTTCGGCAGGTCTTAGTACGGCATGATCTCTGTGAAAAAAATTATTACAGGAATCTGAACGTAAAAACTATATTCATGCAATACGGCAATTGTGTTATGCACGTAACTTTGCTGTTTATAAGATTATGGCATTTGCATTTCCACTGGTACTATAGTAATTTTATAAAATTTCCGTTTACCATTCGTTGATGGTAAATAAATAAAGCTAAAACTGTACAAAATATTTGTATTATCTTGATAAGTATAGGCACACAACACAAAATACACACAATAAAATAATTTAGAAATACAACTATACATTTATTTTCAATGCAATTATTACGCAAGAATTATTTATTTATTTATAACAATTTTTTAACATAAAAACAATAAAAAAAATTCCAATCGATACTTCAGCATCGTGTTAAAAGTTCCTTCTAATATTTAACTTCATAGGTAACACTAAACTTGAGATAATGTACTATAATAATAATATATAATTTTAAATAATATCGAATAGGCGCAAGTATTTATGAGAAATTGGCGCTTATACGATTTTTAGTAGTCTTTACATATAAAATGTGTTATTATTAAATATTGTAATATAACATCATAAATACATATATATATATATAAGAACTTCAGAAATATTTTACTTACATTTGCTTTATTTGCACCTAATATAGTAAATAAAAATATATCACTTTGTTATCACAGGAGGTATAAAATAATATATTGTGCAATATAGTATTAATAACAATAATAGCCTAAACATCATAATGTAATATTTTTAAAAAAAAATACTACTTAACAAACAATAATACTATATGTATAATGTATTTATATAAATACAATTTTCTAAATATTATCGCGAATAATTTATGTATATAACAGTGTTATAAAAAACGATTTTTACATCGGCAAATAAATAAGTTCAATATGCCTATAATTCAGTCGATATTAAAATTTGATTTGTATAACGATACATTATAAATATAATAATTGTAGAATTTCAATAATATCATACCAGTGGAAGACGTTTTTACGACACTCGTATTATATAATATATAACTATAGCACATATATGCACTGAAATCCACTGTAAACGTAAGTAAATATAATATAAAACTTGTTGTTTGACAAATCGTTCTCGATTAATTCTATTGCACAGGCGTGTCATAGAATGGAACGAATTTGTATTTTTTCGCTTTTTACTATAGGTAGTACATAACTATAGGTCCTATAGTCAATACTATGGAATAATGTTATATTTGTCATTTAATCGTTTCAACTGTGAATGTGATATTTGTGCGCATCGACGGACGTGCAGTAAATCGGAAAAAAGTCTGTATGCATTGGCAACGACGTAGCCTTATATCTCGGAGAATCAATGGTGCACAAACAAACGAAAATTGACACCGTTTTCCATGCTCGTGCATTGCGACGGGATAAGTGGTGGGTGGGTGGTCGATTGAACGAGGCGTCGTCGATAGCCGCTAATCGGATGGACTCGTACCGACCCACACAACCGCTTGTAGTTAACTCAACAGGTACAGTTTATCGCCGCACAGGCGAACGTGTTCGGGTATTGCGGACTGCATAATATTTTTGTGTCGGGTTGGCAGTGAGCAACATCGCCGCTTCGGCGATTACAATATTACACACGTATATAATGTATAGACATTTGCTGCAGCCACAGGTCGCACGCATCTGTCGAATGCTTTCGAGTTGTCTACGCACGACGACGATGTGCGGCAGGCCGAGACTCGTCGCGAAAGTTCTTCCGGCGGCCCCTGCGTCGTCTCCGCGCAGCGCTCGACATGCGCACGTGTGGCGGCGGCGGTGGCGCCGGTGCCGACGGCTGTTTCCGGACGTTAAGACGTGCAGGCGGCGGTGCGGCGCGCATCGGCGGCGGTGACGGACCCACTGCGGAGGCCGGGGGCGTCTTACGGTAGGCGCCACCGAGTCGCCAAAAATCGACTTCTGACGACGGCGACGGTGACGACGACAGCCCGCCGACGATGCGGCGCCGACGTCGGCGACGGCGACCCGTGATGTAGTCGAGCGCCGAGGCCGCCGCCCGCGGTAAACGCTAATCGTCGCCGACTGCCGATTGCGGGCCGGATGGTTCGCCGGCCTCGATGGACGACTCGATGAACCGTCGCCACGGCATAGCGTTGTTGCAGACGCCCGGGCCGCGCCACCAGTCGTTGACGTTCCGGTAGTGCTTGGCCGGCGCGCCGTCGTCGTGCAGCATCGCGCACAGCCGGCAGAAGAACTTCGTGTCGATAAACTCGCCGGTGCCCTTCCACCGGAAGTACTCGTTGTACAGGTCGTCGTCGGCGTCCAGACGCTGCAGGTACTCGGCCAACTGCTTGGGCGACTCGTAATCGTCCACGTGCACGTACGACCGCTTCGGCGCTATCCGCTCGTAGTCATCCCGGCGCCCGCCCATCACGACCGGCAGCACGTTGTGTCTAACAAACAAACCGTTTAAATTATTTTTTCATACCTTATTCACGCGATATTGTACCTACACTTATTATCTATTTGTGGTATGAGCGATGACATTATGATTATCTTGCGCTATATAGTCGCAGTGGCGTATACGCGTTACTTTTGTCTTGTCGAGTGACGGGAGGGGGTAGATCGGTGGTAAAAAGACCCAGCTCACATGCAGAAAAAATAGACCTTTTAATAAGTATTTTTAAGAAACTAAAAAAAAAAAGTAAAAATAATTTACGTTTATGAAGTTACAAGGGGTGATCCGATCCATGTACAACTATAGTTAGGTACTCCACTCTCTTTAATCTAAACTTTAAATACTTGTAACTCATAAACCACTAGTCCAAAATTCGATTTTTATGAATCAAAATACTTAAAAAAAATATTCTACTTTAGAATAAAAAATTAAAAATGCGTAGTCATTAAATAAAGTAAACATTAAACTAACGATAACGATAAAAAAATATATAATTTTTGGATAAATGTCGCTTTTAACGACTTAAAATTATCTAGAAAAATGTTTTCAAAAATATTAATTGTTTTTGAAATAATGAATGTCTTGTGTTAAATGAATCATCTGGTATACAGTTACCTATATGAATCGTAATAAAACATATACCTACACTTCATTTTTAAACTGTATGTATACTAAAATATTATACAATAAAACTCAGAAAATCATTTCTTTTTTGCCAATTTCGTTTATTACTTCTTTATCAGTGATAGGTATTGGGCATATTGCGTTTTACTAACATCGTGTCGATCCAGATTATCCTGACTTGAGTGATGGCCAGGTCAGTGATTAGATATATTATTCATAAAATATTTTATGTATATATTATATATTACTAATACTATACTGCAAATGACTATGGTAAGTTATATTATCGCAATGTATAGTAAAATAATAATAAATTATGTTAGCTATATTAAATACTTATAGGTATATATTATTATTATTATATAGGTGAATAGCAAGTATTATAATATTTTTAAACTTTTTATTAAAAACATTTTATAAAATGGCATAAAATATGCAACGGGTGGCATCAACCCCCTCCTTACGCAACTGGTTAGTTTGGATATCGTTCAAAAGCACTATAAAAACAGTAATACAAGACGGGTGACAAATTATGGGTAATTGTTATTGTTCGGTTCAAAACCTCGCCTCTTACATTGTTTTTTAGTTTTCGAAAATGATTTTTTTCCTTATTATAGATTATATTTTTACGTGGTATACGGCTCATTTAAACGATTTAAAAACTAATAATTAGTCACTAAATGTAAATTATCCGCTTATTGACTTACTGGAGGCCGTTAACGAAAAACTTTTCTGTAACGTAATCGAGACAATTGGAGTTCTCAAAAGCCAAATAAAATTTGTAATCTTGGTCTAACATTTGGAAACACTTGTCTGATCTAGGACATTTGAATTGTCCGCACACGCCATACACGTCTACTGATATATATTTGGCCAATTCTCTGGCGTATTGTAATCTGCCGTTTTTGGCACCACAGTTTGATACAAACCACGCCACTTGTTTCGTTTTGTTAAACGCGTAATTCCGTTCTAATCGTTCAACTTGTGTCACTGACGGATCGTAGTACGCCCATCGTTCATACGGCGTGACGATGTCACTATCGTGTCTATACGTCGCTGTCCAGTTGAACACATCGTTGTAAGTGATTAGTTCTGTATGGTACGGAGATTCGAGAAAATATAAAATCCATACCTGTAATGTCAAAAATGTTATATTAATACAAATATTAGGTATATAATAACTATAATTTAGTATTATATAAGCTATAGCATATAAAAAATTTATAGTGTATTATAAACATTGATATTATATATATATATATATATATATATTATGTATATAAGTAATGGTTATTGTAATCGTGACTAGTTGTACAGTATAATTAATTGTTGACCTTACTTGTTTACCAGTTTTTCTGTGACCGGGATGTGAGAAATGATCTCGAAATAAAATCGCGTCCACATTTGGAGCTTCAGATTTTTTTGTAGTAATTGTGCATCTATTCACTGGACATTGTTTCGAGATAAATACATTTTGTCCGTCTTCTACCATCCAATTACTTAAACCATTGAAAAGTAAAATTTTTTTTTTTTGTTCATCATCATATCGATAATTAGGTGGTATGAACATCAGTTGATTTTCTACGCGGTCACCATTTTTTTGTTCTTTAGGCCACACCTGTGTAGTTCTCTGTCCAGTCTTTGTATTTTTTTTAGCTCTGCTTGGCCTTAGTAAGCCATCTGATAAAATAAATACGTAACATATTATGTTAATTAGTAAAAAAAAATTACAATTATTTTCTTGCTAAGTTTGGTTCATAAAATTTACATTAGATAATCATTTAGAATTTAGATAATATCCTGCAGTGCTATATAAGTTATGTGATGCTGTAATGTATTTTGGTTTTTACATAATTTGAAAAATAAATGTTTACCTTTAAAATACCATGGCAATTGTGATTTTGAAATTTCGTTCGGTTCCATCATTAAAGAATTGTATGTCAAAGATTGAATTGGTGACTCCAAATATTGTAGATTCTGTAAGTTCAAATTATTATAGATTACAGTATCTACATTAAGGACACTTAAAACTGATATAAATAATTTACTTAAATAAAAATAAGTTGTTTGATAGTACACCTATTTGGTGACATTTTTATAAAGAGAGGTAAACATTTTATTTTATATGTACTCGTATATATTTATAAAAAACATAATAGGTTATTTTATACAATAATGCGAAATTTATAAACTGCATAGGTAGGAATATCTTCACATATTATGTATATTGTATATACTTATGTACTTTATTATAACCTATAATTGTTATGTCTTAACATATTAAGTATAACGTTGCAGTGTAAATAACCTACTAGATATAATCAATTTTTTTTTATTCAATTAACATATTTATAAAACATAGGTATATTCATTTATTGCCATTTTATATTAAACTATAAAAAATTCACTATACTATAGTATTTTTTTTTTTTTTGATTTTTTTGATCTCTATAAAGATATTATTGTACCATTGGAGTAATGAGTACTAAATTGGCTGTGCTAAAATATTTTCTGTGACGTATTATATATATTTCATATAGGTAGTTATAGGCTTTTCAAACATATTTCATAATATTAACAATATTATTTTCATAATTGATTGTTGAAAAATTTATAAATTATATCGGGATATAGAAACCTTTTTAATAAATTGTTAGTAGACTTAAATTTTTCTAAGACATATTTAACGAAACAAAAAAAGAAAGAAATAAACAACAAAAAATAGTTTTTTTTGTACAAAAAAAATGACGATTGATTAAAAAAACTCTATTAATATTTTATATATTTCAAGAATTAAATTATTTTGATAACTATAGTGACTATAGTAATGTTAAAACGCAAAAAGTTTAATGAACTGTTCGATTAGTACCAAATTGGTTCCTGCTTAAAAAATAGATATTTTATTAAGGTGAGTTGAACTGGCTTTTGTTTCTGTTCACTTTTGTTACCAAACCAATACAGAGTGCGCCGTAAAATATGATTAAACTTTAAAAAAAAAACGAATCTCAAAACATTTATTGAATTCAATTTTTATTCTATTTTTACTATTTACAATATTCTGTAACAAATGAATTTTTTGTATGATGATTGATTTTTTTACTACTCATCAACAAGTACCACTAAATCCAAATCCATCTGTTTTTTATAAAACACCCTGTATTAATAAAAGTAGTTAAAATTTTCAATTTTAAGCAATTTTTTGTAATATAAAATCATACTTGAAAAACTGTATAACGGAGTACGTTAATGATCCATTTACACGATTAAAATAATATTATTTAAAGAAAGTTTGCTTCAAACTACCTACATCAAAAAAATCTTAAATTTTAAATTTAACCTATTAATTAATATTTTAATTTTTAATTATTATTATCTACTCCTAAGTTTTAAGTTGATAGTCTTACTTGAACACATCAATACTAAATCTTACTACGAAAAGCCGGAACCAACTCGGCCTACAGTAGTGGGATACATTTCAAATTTAAATGGGAATCAATTCAGATCATAAATAGGAACCAATTCGATCAAATGGAAACCAATTCAGATACAGCGAACTATGGGTGCAGAACGCAAGTAAAATAGCCATGCCACTGTTTTCGAGATTATTGTTACTGTAAGAATTTGTCTAAACTACCTGTTGTTCGTTGTAATCTGGCTGGTCCTCGGCGGATAGATGCGGTCGTCCTGAGTAATGTCCATCCTTAGCCAACCAATATGCAGTACGACCACTATGTATAACAATGACAAATAACGCTAAAATCAGCAGTCCGTACAGCAAACGACGTATTTGCCGACCCGTCATATTTTCTATTATTATCTTAAATAATCGACACTTTTCTGAAACATTGCATTTTATTGTGTTATATAATGTAATAAACATCCAAGAAAAATATAATCCTATTTGCAAACGAAAAAATTATGATGTCTATATTTTTTATTTATTTATTTATTGACAATTTACACCCAAAGGCAATATAATACACACAGAATTACTTATGATATCCATTAACTTAAGATTACATAATAAAACAATATCAATAAAGAAAATAGTTTTGAATATAATGAAGCTATTAACATATAAAAATGGCATTGGTCTAATATGTAGTCTACCATAATTTTGGTGATCTACACAGATACAACAAACGTCAAATACAATTTTTATTTGATTTATTTAAAAATGTCTATTACATAATATATTACATATAATACTGATTACTATTTTATTTTATTATTTTATTCACAGTATAATTTTTTAATGTAATTTAAGAAGGTTGTAAGTAGTTCATATTTTTCATTAATTGACCGGTACCAGGTCTCAATCAAATGCCCATGTAACATTTCCGGTTTCGTGTCATGCATTTTCCTTATTATCTTCAGTTACAACTTTCAAAATCAACCGCACTCAATTATTTGAGTATTATATCCAGTAAATAGGATCCATAAAGTTTTTAGAGTGATTCACTGTGTAATTTTTGTAAAAATTGTACAGCATTAGATTCAGATTCAGTTAATTTATAAAAGTCAGCAACCAACATAATGTTGAATATAATGAACATACGTAAGAAATAAAAAGTTCATACTGAATATTACAAACTTCAATAACTGTCCATTATTTCACGTTTGAACATTTTGAAATAAACAAAACTAGTTTTATTATTATTAACATCTAATATTAAATGTATTTATCTAACTGTACTGGTTATTATCCCAGAATATTTATTATCTAATATAACATACATTTATCAAATTATTATATCATAAAGTATCTCGGTAGATCACAAGTCATACCGTAAACGTTAAAATGTACGAGATCACCAACAATCGATAGATTACATGTTAGATCAATGCCATGAGAATTAATATAAAAAAGGTCGATTACTGAGTACTGTTCTGCTGTAAAGACTTATAGGTTCATTAAAACTGTAAGATTGGGCATGGAATAACTCATAAAAAATTACCCTTGACCTTGTTTAAAAGTGAAAATCCCCACCCTATTTCTTCAAGTATTTTAGGACAATGAATATTATTATTTAAAATTTTGAAGATTAAACCTAGTCTGAAAGAAAGTATAGACCTAACTTCAGGTCAAGTTCTTTCGCGGGGTGATTTATCGCAAATTTACAAGAAAAATATCTTAAGAAGTACACTATTTATCCGGTTTATATGGTTAAGTTGAAATGGATGCTATATTCAAACGAACTAGGGAACAATATAAAATAATTAGACATTAAATATTTTTTAAATCACAGCATTGGCGTCTGATGAATCCTAACATGCGCATTGATTTACTGTAAATAATTGTACTTAGTTATAATATTATTTTATAAAATGTGTTTATGAAAGTATTTAAAAATATTTTTTATCTATTAAATAGATCAGAAGATCAGTCATTTGATGTATAAAATGTTTAGTTTTTCATTTTTAAAATGAAAAATAATCCGATGCCTTAATGTATATATTATTCACTTTATAGTTTAAACTTTAAACTAGTATTTTAAATTATTAAAAGTACCTACTGCTCAGTGTCCAACTGTATAACATATATTATTAAAATCAGTATTTGTGTCACATGAATTATTTTTGAAAGTAGTTAAGTAGTATAGGCTTTCAAAATGGTTAATCTCACTTGTATATGGTGGAAATATACAATACGCTTTAATGAGTAATGAGAAGGTACTATTGTTAAATAAAATAGTCAATAAATTTCACTAAAAAAAATTTTTTTCCGTTATTTTTTTAGTATAACAGTCGCCTATTACGCATTGCTGCTAGTTATTTTTTTTTTTAAATATACTATGGCATTACGCCAATTCGGCTTATGAATTGTATTCGGAAAATATCACTCTCACTCGAAGACTATAATAACATGTTTTACATAACTATACATAACTCATCAATACATATAAGACAAAAATGTATCTATAATTATAATTTATAATGTTTATTCCGGCTTAAAATGACGTTAGGGGATAGAATTTATCTTTTTTATAAATAAACTCATAAAAAACAAAAAAGTTGCTTAAAACTGTATCACTGACCCAGAAATTAGAAACTATTATTGCCACTGTTCAATTCATATTGCGACACACAAAGTAAATATTATATTATAATAAAAATAAGGAGTGGTTTGATATTTTTTTATCAAACGTTTGAAGGTTATTAGTTATAGATTATGAGTTTCATTAACTTATCTAAAAATGTAAATACATAATTAAAACAATAGATTTATTTACGGTAATTATACTTTTTACTAAAAATTTATAAAAAATAACATTTTTCTATATCTTTTCATTTATTGTAACTTGTAAAACATTAAAAGGTTTATATCAAAAATAAAAAATAAACTTTCTCATTATGACGTCTTATAATTCATCTTACATTATAATTGTAATCAAAAGATGAACTGATAAGTTATGATCGTTAACAATGTAGATAGTAAATACATGGTTTATGAATAAAATAACATATATAATAAACATTTACATAGAATTAAAAATAGTTAAATTGGTTTGCAGTTAATTCAAAAAAAAAACTTTTATATTTAATCTATATATAAATATGTAATTTATGTATAGGTAATTATTTAGTAGTGTAATGTATCCAAGCTTAATTTAAAGTTAAATTTAATGTAAATAATTAGAAATACCTAACTAACTATTTTTTTTTTATTTAAATAATTATTAAATTAGTAACTATAGATGTATATTATATATTTTAATAGATCAAAGTCACTGATGATTTAAAATAATTATAAAAGTACAGTAGTACTATTTAATAAAATATGATTAATAAGAGAAAATAATATCGATAGATATACCTTCTTAAAATTTAAATTATGAATGCAAGTATAATAAAGACTGATTTACATATAAAATATAAATATTAACCTGTATAGAAAAAAAAATTATCTGTACGTAGAACATATATATTATATTTATTATTTAAGTCAATATTATAATATTATTAGTTAATATATTACTCAAGTCCTGATTTGTATGCATTTTTGTATTTTAATAAAAAAAATTTGAAGTAATAACGTATTACTTTTATCATTTGTTATTACTGTTTATTCATTATATCAGCCAATCTAATTAAAAACTAATTATGGGGGGGAGGATATTAATGGGTTATATATTTTTTAATTATATAAATATAACATATATATATGTGTGTGTGTGTGTGTGTGTTTTATCCTTAGAATCTGCATAAATAGTTTATCAACTCAGAAACTAAATTAAATTTTAATTTATAATAAATATAATATATATGTATGTATATAGGTTATACATCGACAAACAATGTATTTTTTAAAAAAAAGACATCTGTGTAACAATTTACAGTAAAAACGATGGTTCTTATTTGAAGAAAGAAGTTTGAACCGTGAAGAAAATACCTATAAATCTTATGGTATGAAAAATTTAAAGATTCTGAAATTATGATCAAAGTTAGGTGCTTAAAAATTCCAACAAAAAAATTATTAAAGAATAAAAGGGAGTGAGCATGCTTGGTGAATCACCCTAAATAATGTATATATTTATTTTATTATTTATATATATATTATACGGAATTGATTAACCGCGAACTTATTATTTTTTTTTTTTGATTCTTTTATTTATATCTCATACTTTAGTCATGAAATCTGTTATTCTGTCTTTATTGTTACTAGAATTTATTTATAACAGTCAATAAGAATCAAATTCTGTAAAGATAAATGAGAATAATTGCAATTATTAATATTAATTAATTATCATTGGAATATTATACCTAATTAAAGGTAATTTTCCTTTTAATGGTAGTTCACAACATTATTTTTAAGTGCATAAGAAATTGTTAATATTGCAAATATTTATAGAACACATTTAAGAAATTCGTAAAACAATGCAATATAATATCGTTGTTTTGCATATAAACTATAAATTATAATATAATATACGTATATTAGATAGGGAGAGGTATCTATGTTGTTTTATTTACTCAGCGGACGGGTGTACTACAGTGGCATAAACACAATAAGAAATTGTTAATATTGCAAATATTTATAGAGCACGTTTAAGAAATTCGTAAAATAATACAATATAATATCGTTGTTTTGCATATAAGCTGTAAATTATAATATAATATACGTATATTAGATAGGGAGAGGTATCTATGTTGTTTTATTTACTCAGAAGACGAGTGTACTACAGTGGCATAAACACAATATCTTTCGGTGGAGGATTTTTAATCATTATATAAATTATATTTTAAAACAAAATACGGATATTTAAATATAAACACTATTAATTTACTGTCAAATAATATAAAATGATCGGTTTCAAAACAAAACGAGTAAAACCAACTATTAGTAATGTGTGGAATGCGTTCAACATATAAAATATAAAATAACAAATATATTATGTAGGTAATAGGTATCCTATACATTATACGTTGGATATAATATTAAAAACTCGATTCATTTGAATATAAATACTAATCTGTAAAACAAAATTAACTAATAAGCACGTAAACACGAGTGATCGTAAAAAATTAATAAAATTATATAAATGACATGCCGACCAGTTGCTTTTAAAAGTGCATGCTCGAAGTGTTTTTGCTATCGATTAGGGTGGCCCGATTTAATAACAAATAATGGTGCTATTTCTCATACAAACATAAAAGAGTATCGTATTTATATAGTGGTGAGAAATTATTAAGTACTAATAGTTTGTAAAAAAAATATAAAAATAAGGGTCGACGTGTTTGAAGGACCGTTGCAATTTAATTTATTATATTATTATGTTGTAGTGTCGTTTAACTATTGGCACTGTACTTATATATAATATGGAAGCTCGCGTGAAATAATTATAATATTATCATAATAATAATTATTAGGGCGCACAGTTTTATGTAAGAAAAAAGTCATAATAGGTAAATATTTATGTTGTTATTTTTGCCAAAATATATATTAAAAAACATGTAATATTTAACAAAAACATTTTTTTTTAATATTTATTTTTGAAATTGATATTTATAATTATATAAAAAAAAAACAAAAGTAGATACTGAATAGAAAAGCTAACGAACGGACGAACACAAATACTCACTAGAGTACGAGATTGGTACCTATATCAAGTCAATATGGCGATATCGAAAATCGTTGACTATATCTTATCTAATTTATTATAACATTCTCTACTACGGTTTTCAACGAATGATGATTATTTTCAATATGCTTGTAAATAAGTTAAGTACGAAATATTTAATAAAATATTCAAGAATATTAATTGACTTCAAAATATTAATATATGCAGAAATAAGTAAGAATAAATTAGGTAAATTTTATTTTATTCAGGGTGTAATGAAACGTGCTCATTTTTAAACAGAATGAATAAAATATTTTCATTCAATAAAATCACGTATTTAAATAAAAATTCGTGCCCTAAATTAATATATCGGCAAGTGTACGACATAATTACATATAATTATTGTCGCCCTAACACTTACAACCGTATTACCGGTTTAATGTGGAAAAGCGAACAGAATTCAAATGGCATTGTTTTGTCAGCATAATTATATTATATTATCAATAAATAGGGTGATTCACCAAGCGTGGTCATCCCCATTTTTTCATTTAATAATAAATTTATTCAAATTTTGATTTTTGGAATTTCAAATTACTTACAGGCCATATTTTCAAATTCTCGAGATTTTTCGCACTATTTATGAGTTTCCTGTGGCGATACAATCTTCTACTTTGAAAAGAAGAAACCTCTTTTTTACTATAAATTATTTAATGGATAATTTTCTTTAGACATTTTGACGTATACCTAATTCAGAATTCGAATTAGTAATTTTTCAGTTAGGTATCAAAATGTTTATATTAACTATCATATACTGAGATTTTTTCAAATCTCCATGGTTTCTATATCTTTCAAACCCATTATCACAGACCTATAATATTAATCTTAGTGCACAAAGTAACTCAAAAACTACCCGTTCAAATTTTGATAGTACGTAAAAATGTTCGGAAAAATTACCAACTAAATCATGCACTATGTTAAAAGGGGTTGTTATTTGAAAAACAGAAGTCTGTTTCTCCATCAGGACATTCAAGAACAAAAGATCGGAAAAATTTAAAAAAAATGATCTTTGTGTATGTTAAATTTAAAAATTCCAAAACACAGATTGAGAATAGCTACATTATTATAGAAGAAAAGGGGTAGGTGAGCATGCTTGGCGAACCGCCCTGTATATTAAACGCTAGCACCACTATCCTTACATAAAATAATAAGTACCTCGAAAAATTCTCCGGACTATACGTTTTTTAATTTTATTCATCTCGTCCGAGCAGTCCGTACAAAAGTCGTCGTCTGACGGTATCGCATAAACGTATTATCGTCATTATTATCGTTATATCGTTACTATGATTATTGTTATTAGTATCGTACGGTGGAATAGTCGAACAGGGTCCCAGATGAGCGTCCGCCCGGAGATCCATGGCTATGAACAGTCGCGCAAATGCCACCGCCGGTCGGCGTGGTTGTCTGTGGCGGTGCTGATGCTGTCCGCCGTCGCTGGTGCTTCAACCCACGCGCGGTCGTCCCCGTGAACGTCGTCGCCGTGGCCGTGCGCCGCTCGCGCTGTGCGTGTTAGTGTGCTGTGCCGTACTGCGCGGCGGCGGCGGCGGCGGCGGACGACACCGACCCGAGCGCGCGCGCACGCGGGCGACGGCGGCAGCGGTGGGAAGAAAGTTTCGCGCGCGCGGGGACGGCGGCGGCGGATAACGCGCGGGCGCCACTCGTCCAGGGCAAAATCTATAAGGGCCTCCGCACCGCCGCCACCATCATCCACTCCGCAGAACACTACCCCCGCGTCAATCCGTCACCAACACTCCCACCCTACGGTTTCCAGCCGGCGGCCGGCCCATGCGCAGTGCGCGCCGCTCCGACTGGACAAAAACGAGTTGAAAATGAGTTGCCGCGAAACTCACGATTTCGCCACGCGCCGCCGTTTCAACGATATTTCATTTCTCTATTTATCGCGTATTGTGTACAACCGTGTGACGTCATACCGCGCGCGCGACACGGCGGCGTTCGATTTACGATAAAACTCTTTTGCCAGTGCCCGTCGGCCGCACGTAAAGTATAATATTTTATTGAATACAATAAAATATCGGGAATTGAAAATAATAATATTTTGATTTTAAACGCCACGTTTAAGGCCCACGCCGATAGTCCAAACTAATATGAGTTTGGTTTTCTATGTAAACTACTGACATTCAGTATACAATTTATAACTGTTGTTTAGGTATTATCCGTATTTTAAAAAAATAATTGAATAGATATTTCTGTCATAACCACAAGTTAAAAAAGATTACAGTATCTTAATAATAATATTAATCTAGTATAACTCGTAAGTGGGTCCATGATGAAACCGTACAGCACTTCAAAAACATAAATTGTCTACAAATGAAAAATATGTCTTTTAAATTGTCTTTTAGTGTCTCGTTGTTTTAGTTTAAAATACTTGCAGTAATTTTTAATAAATTGTAAGAACTAATTAAATAATTACTAAGAAGTATTAAACGCTATTTTAACAGTGGTGTGGCGTGTGTATTAAAATGATATAAGCTGTGATATTTTGTTTAAAAGTCATTTTAATACTTACTATATACATTTTATAAGAAACAAATTTCGTTCTTTTAATATTTTTAATAGTTTTTAACGACATAGTACTTAAAAGTAAAATATTAATAAAATTACGAATATATTACAGCTGTACTTGGTTAACTAAAAGTTGAAGGGACCGACCAAAAAGTTTGAGTTATCCAAGAATTCGAGTTAAGTGAATAGGATCCTTCAAATAGGAAATTTTAGCGACTGATGAAAAAATTCAAAATATCGACGATTTTGAGTTAAAAAAATGTCGAGTTGACCAAGTTCAACTGTATTACTAATTAGTTTAAGCGTGTATTAATAATACAATGTAGTGTAGACAAAAGTGAGACAACAATAATCAAACGTGAAACGACAAGAACAACGAACGCCGAAAAAAGAACTAGATTGCATTAATTTTGTACCGTCGGTTTAAGTCAGTACTCACTCACGTAAGCAGAAATATATGCTTACAAACGTTAGCTTATGACCCCCTCCATGACACTAGGCCATACAGAAATAAGAGTCGCGCGTAAGCGATTTCTCAATGCGTTACATGGTGCACTTGGTACGATACGGCGATAACACAATGGGTCAATCAGCGGATAGGTATCGTGGCGACACCTGTACAAACATAACGAAAACCACTAACGTCTTCGAATATTTAATAAATAAAAATATAATTTTGAAAATCATTTATAATGTATTAGGTATGATAATATATATATACAGTGTGTAAACGGTAATCGAGAACACTCAATATCTTTGCGTAGAGACCTGATATTTGAGTTCTGTTTTTTTGGTAGTTGTTATGACATAAAAATACACATTTTTATGGTCTTTGAATTTTTTTTACTTAAATAGTCACGCGCATGCGCATATCAACTTTTTTTTTTTAATGGCAACCCCCTGCTTTA